>MU697191.1:157950-204054 GCA_026770625.1 Nicotiana glauca | reverse complement strand
ACAAACAAAAGATGACTAAGCATGTAATAGAACTCATAGCATACTCAGGAAGGCAAAGAAACAGAAGAAATGGAAAAAATCAAAAGAGACATGCAAAGTAGAAAAATTAGGGTTATGGTACTTAGCTTTTCATTCTTGTTTCTTTCTTTTCTTATATCTTTTTCTTCATTTTTATTTTCTTTTCTTGATTTTCCAGTATCAGAAGTTCGAGAACCATTTTTCTTGGCTTTTTGGATCTTCGAGCAGACTCTTCGAGTCTTTTTGTAAGAAAGACTCTTAGGAAGGGACCGGGGTTTAATACGGTGGTTTTTTGGGGTTAGGGGTGTTCGACGGGTTTGGGAATTATTCGAGGGAATCTAACTAGTGGGGGTTGAAGAGGATGATGAGAGGGTCAAGGGGTGTTAACGACAGACACTGGTTCAAAAGTGGTGGTCGCTGGAGTACTGTTCCGGCGACACCTTTTGGATTATTCGAGATTTTCCAGTAGTCTTTTGGGAGATCTGATAGGATAGGGTGATAGAGGAGAGGGAGATGGTGAAATGGTGTTAAGGGCGGACTGATTGACGGAGGTGGTGGACCATCGCCGGTAGGGTTCCGGCGATAGTGGAGAGGATGATAGGGCGGCTAGGGTTTCTCATTTGGGACGAAGGGTGTATAATGATGTGTATGTAACATTTTTTGCATATTTAAAATCTTTGAACGATCTGGGACCGTTGGATTAAATGTAACAACGGCTCAGATGCAATTACACCAAGAACGACGTCGTCCTCATTAAATGGTCATTTAATCGTGACCATTGGATGGATGATATCAACGACTCAGATTGGTTCAAGCGTACGATGTCGTTTTAGTTATTAGGCAACCATTGTTTTGGACCGTTTCATTAAACTTTTCAACGGTCCAGATTTACCTACTTAGAACGGTGTCGTTTGGCTTAGTGTTAAACTGACCGGCCATATTTAATTTGGGCCTGGTCTGTATATTAAATTAATCGGGCCACTGAAGTGTATTTGGCCCAATTTTGTGTATTTGCATTTGTATTTTTTGTATTATACGTTGTATATATATTTTTTATTTTCGTATTATATATTTTTGTATTTTTGTAGTACTCCTGTATTTATTATTCCTTGTATTTTCTTTGCATTTTTCTTTTAATTTTCTGATTTTCTAGAATTAAAGAGTAATTAATTTCTATTTTTGGTATTTTCTAATTAGTACAAAAATGGTATTTTTGTTTTTCCTTTCAAAAATTAGAAAAAGTCCTAGTACTTCCATTTATTTCATGGGTTATTATTAAACAAACAATTATCAACAAATTGCCACAGAAAACTCATTTTTGCATATATTTTGGAATAATTTGCTTGGGGCAAAAATCACGTGCTCACAAACCCTAGACCGAGATAGTATGCAAAAATAATGTGGAAATATCGATATCACTCCCAGAAGGGTTCACATAGTTGGCACGAAGACCAAACATGGCAATCAATCCAAATCATGATGATAACAAGTAGTTTCAGCCAAATACGTAGTAATTTCATCAATCGGGATGGACCAAGTCATAATCCCCAACGGTGCTCTACCCCACGCTCGCTATCCGGCGTGCAATTCACCTCGATACAGCACTACGATGTGCAAATCCGGGGTTTCAAACCCTCAGGATATCATTTACAAGTATTACTCACCTCGAACCGGTGAAATCTCTAGCTCGCGACGCCTTTGCCCTTCAAATCGGCCTCCACGCTTGTCGAATCTAACCAAAATCAGAGCGAATACATTACAATATGCCAAGGGAACAATACCCAATCGAAAATAACCGAGAAATAACAGAAATCTCGAAACTAGCAAAACCCGAGCCCCGGGCCCGCTTCTCAAAAAATTTCAAAACTCATATTACCGGATTTATCGTCTCGCCACGAGTCTATACATATCAAATTTACCAAAATCGGAGCTCAAATGCTCCCTCAAACTCAAAAATTTCATTCTCTTAAGTTTCAAGCCCTAACCTCCATTTTTGACTTTTAATTTCCTAGATTTTTCACCCTTAATTCATGTAATAACACATAGGATTTAGGTTTTAGGCTTAGAATTCCTTAACTCAATGAAGTCCCTTGATTCCCTCTCCAAAAATCTCACCAAAACCTCCAAGTCCGAAGTGAAAATATTGGGTTCTTTCAAAAATTCGCGAAGATGGAATTAAATATAACTGACCATGCAATTCCGCTTCTGCGGTACTAATGTCTCTTCTGCGACCTCCACATCTGCGGTCCGCGTCCGCTTATGCGGACCTTCACTTAAGGGCCTTGACCGCTTCTGTGGCTCAAATTTTGCATCATAGGCAGTCCAAACTTCCGCTTCTGTGGAACCTGACATGGACTAATTTCCGCTTTTGCGCCTTCCTGCTCGCTTCTGCGATACCGCACCTGCGGTCCCATAACCGCAGGTGCGAAACCAACAGATACCAGCAACCTCAACATGCAACAAACTTCAAAAACTCTCCATTTAACCACCCGAACTCACCCCGAGGCCCCCGGGACCTCAACCAAAAGCACCAACATGTCTTAAAACATTACCCAAACTTGTTCCAATCATCACAACACATCAAACAACACTAAAATCATCTATTCTCATCGGATTCAAGCCTAAGTTCTTTAAAAACTTCCGAAATGCACTTTCGATCAAAAACAAGACCAAATGACATCCGAATAACCTGAAAATTTACAAACATATCCAAAATCACCTAACGAAGCTACTGCAACTTCGGAATTCTATTCCGACCCTCGGATCAAAATCTCACCCATCAACCGGAATTCGCCAAAATATTAACTTCGCCAATTCAAGCCTAATTCTACATCGGACTTCCAAAATCAATTCCGATCGCACTCCTAAGTCACAAATCATCCTCCAAAGCTAACTGAATCACCGGAAATCACATCCGAGCCCTATAACTCATAAGTCAACATCCGGTTGACTTTTCCAACTTAAGCCTTCCTTAAAGAGACCAAGTGTCTCATTTCTTATCAAAACCAATCCAAATCAACTCTCACACACCACATACCGATAACGAAATATGAAGAAGCAATAAAAGGGGAAAACAAAGCAGTAACACATGAGACGATGGGTCGGGTCGTCACATCCTCCCCAACGTAATCAAACGCTCATCCTCGAGCGTACACAGAGTTTTCCTAGAAACCAACCAATAGTTGAATGACCTTACCAGGCATATACCCGGGGTGATCCCACGTCACCCTATGTCGCATTGGTCCGATAACACAATATAGCTGAAATTTCACAGTCCATCTAAACCATAACTGTAGAACCACATTGCACTTTCCGAAATCATACACAAGATCAGGAATTCACATCTATACTCAGAATAAGCCCGAACCAGCTGTAATAGCCCATACGTGTACCCTCAGGTGAAATCATATGATATACCACATAATCTAAACACTCGAAACTATAACTTCTATTCACAGTAGTTGCCCACAACAACCAAATACCGATAGAAAACCTTTTATTTGCTAAAGTCTTTGTCCAACACCTTCATATACTGCCAACGACAATTGAAACACGCGATAAATCGTAACCTTTTCCTCAGATCAACCATTCATGAAGCCACTTCCCTTTGACTAATATCACAACAGATATTCGGGCCAAACCTCGATATTATCCCTCTAACAAGCTGAAATAACCTATGTTCGTATTCATTAATGACTCCAACGATCACCTCGAATCCAACACATCACTCTGTTGCTATGACACCTCAATACAGGCCTAAGCCACAACTTGCATAATACACGCACAAACGAGAAATGGTCTAAACATACTCAAATCATGATAATTGACTCAAACGAAAGAGCTGTAGCTCAAGCTGATCAGTACCATCACAACAAGGCATAGAATTTATCTCACATCATAGAATAGAGCACACAAATCTAATCCGCACGGTCATATCGCCACATAGCCTCGCTACAGTGCACGATCCCATCCAACCACTTATCCGCTCGAGACACTTCAAGTCACTATACTCGAAATTGACAGCCACACACGATTGATATTCAGAACCCAAACAAATCATCATACCCATGGTGAAGCAAGTAATATACAGCATTCAATCCTGAAAGGACACAACCGATGCGCCATTCACCGAGCAACACCCAATACGGACTTTCCTTAGAAACCAAGAAGCAAGGCATACAAAGTAGCATATGGAAAACTATTCTCAACATCACACTGTTGCGGCGTGCAACCCGATCCAGATAACATACCCGTGGCGGCGTGCCACCCAATCCACACAAATATCTCACATAGGGAGATACACATCGAGCCAAATTTGCTCATTATAACAAAGTACCGAGTATCGGTCGTAAGCATACTGAGTGCATAATGGTATCTACATATAGCGTTGTAAGCTACAAAATTAAAACACAACTGAGGTCCTCCCCCCTCAACTTCCACTATGAATCTCGATAGCACCGCACTATATGTGCCCACAGTCCAAAAATCATAACGGCTCACAACACAGAAAAAGCATCTCATAGATCTCCCCAGATCACTAGCAGGTTCAATAACAATCGAATCGGCCTATCCTTCATCATTACAATTCGGGGCCAACCAAGCCAACTCAAGCGAAACGCGTATCCAATCAGCTTACTAACAAACTCATTACCATGAAGCCTGAAGCTGCTCATTCCACTACTATAACTCATGTCGGAGCCATACGATACGGTGTCCAATACCAAATCAATATTGAAATCTACAATCTCGCCCGGTGACATGCCCGGCCATAAGGAACGCATCCGAAAAAGTCCCTCAATAATGAAACTGAATCAATGGTAGAAGTCTCTGCACTGACATCAGTCACGAATGCCTAATTAAGGAAAACAATCTTTCCCGACGGTCCGCTAGTCTTTGGAGTACAACCACTCTGCTAGAACATAATCTGATGCACTCCGCCACGCAACCTGTGGCATTTTCCAACATAACCATAGCACAATATCCTATGCCCTAATATCATATCCAGAATCTAATATACCAAGCAAAGAAAGATCCACTCGGGCTTCCTAACCCCAATAATCGCTAATTGTATCAATACACACTATCCACAACCACTACATAGCCTGAACATGAGAACTCCCAGTTTCCAACTCCATATAGCACACGAATCACTGTACCTGATCCCAAATTCCGCAATGTGAATACAACTACACCTCGACTACCCAATCATTCTTCGAAAGATATTCTAAAATTCTCCTGTTCCATCAAACACACTCAGATATCAGTAGTCGATCTAGCAAGAAAGCACCGCAATACTATCGTAGTATCATCAGTCTAATCATATTACCCTGCTTCCGAGACATATAATCTCGTCAAATCACTTCCAATTAGCAGTACCATCTCTTTGATTACCTGAGTCTACCCGTTGCCTAGGAATTTTATGAACTTCTTTTTATAACTAAACTGTAACTCATCTTGCCAAGAACTTCAACTGATCCCATTTGGAAGGAAATCATCACACATCCCATGTTTTGCATGCCCACAGAAAGATATATACATCTCCAAACTACGGTAAAACCCAACAAGAACATCTCTGCCAATTCCGTTTGTACAAGCTAAACTGTCATGACTGAATCCTTCTAACTAGACCAAGCTAAACAAGTTGTGAAAACTCAAGAGCATTGCTGCAAAATGCCTGTAAAAGCTCATTACCCCCAACACATAAAAAGAATTAATCATACCCTTATCATACCGATTAGGTCTATTAACAAGTTACTTCATTTATCTAGGTTTCCTTCTGATTCATTTTCAACTTCATGTTCCTTCTTACTGTAGCACCATAATTCCTCAACTCAGGCCCACTACACGGGACCTGAGCACAAGACCACACTGTCTAAGACCCATGGCCACTGAATACTCTCTCAACCGTTCCCAAAAATACCACATTCCGGAGTACTTTACTCTGAAGAATTTCCTGCGAATCTGAAATTCGTTACCATTACTTTCTAGATACTGATACATAGAATCCCATAATTAAAATAAAATACCACAAGTCTTGATCTTTTTTAATGAAAACATAGTCCCTAGCCACATATACAACCTTAAGACACCTGATTATTACATGCCAAATCTTGAACACAATAAAACGATTCTCAAAAGTCATTCACTCTTACACAACTGTAAATTATCTGACTTAACGAACATTACTACTCGTGCCTTATTAGCACTCTGACACCGCAGAACATGATCTCATACCAATACAAATAACCATCTTCCTTCTCTATACACTGAGCATTATTTACCAGTAACAACTCAAGACATCCTATTATTTTGACACATCTATGAAGCATCGTATAACCTTTAACAAAAATTTCCTTCACACGTTCCATCCTCAGCTCAATTTCTACAACCAGAACCGATCCGCCAGCCTACCTCAAAACGGAACCAATATAGTTCCTACCCGTGCAATCAGCTAATCAATAGCAACCTCCCCAACTTGGCCCGAAGCCATATATCAGGACATATTCAATAGCCCATAATACTTTTACTCTAATGGTGCCATAATACCATAGTGAGATTAAACTCAAATCATTTACAAGTTTGTGAAAACACAGATCATCTAGTACTGTAATCCTCTGCAAATCTCGCATTCATCCCCACGTCAGTTGAGTCCACTCTCTTAAGCGACCCGAATTTATCAAATTCCAACACGTACTCTTCAATTACACAAGAGATCTTCTAACAATATATATAAGAATCGTACCACTTAAGAACACTCCGCAGGAGATAACCCACCTGCTTCGCCTCAGTTTAGTATTTCAGCACACCTCCCACCATCATACACATAACACAACCATTTAGTCTTCCTGAGTTTGAACTCATATCTCCACACGTAATGTACTTCACTTGCCAACTAGGAGACATGAAAGTATTCTTCACGCGCCTATATTCGGGCTACACATCAAATCACAATAGGAATCAAACACTTAACAACTCATCTATCATTCAGCAGACTCCTTCGTCACTACCAAGATCACATAGATACGTCTCGCAGTACCAAGATACTCATCACATGGATATCCAACCGCAATTCCGGCAAATAGGGACAATATCGAACATATAAGTTCAGAACACTTGCTCGCACAATCAGCACCTCGGTGCTCAAGCCATAGGCAAAGATCAGACCTCAAGTCCTCCAGACTAGCCCAGCATACTCATGAAGATCACATCTCTGCCCTCGCTCGGGGAAATCACAAACCATCAAGCCACATATAATACTGGGCGCTCATGTGCGCATACAGACGTGAGGAAGGAATTTCAAGAGTTATATCTCAAGCTGAATCAAGTACGCACGATAAGAATTCCAAGAAAGTGAAGTTTCCTAAAGGTTCTGCAGTCTCTCGAGGATAAATACAGACGTCTCTGTACCAATCCGCGAGACTCTACTAACCCTGCTCATGACTCGTGAGACCTAGTAACCTAGGCTCTGATACCAACTTGTCACGACCCAATTTCCAAACCCGGTCATGATGGCACCTCTCGTGAAGACAAGGCCAGCCAACTTACCTAAATCGTCTCTTTAACAATTATTAAATATAATGAATAGAGAATACAACTTAATGGAATTAAAACTATCAATTGCAACCCAACACAACCCGACCGGGGTATCACAAGTCACGAGCATCTAAAGAAGACTGAACACCACTACAGGGCCAATAATATATACAAAATAAAATCTGGAGTTCAAAGATGAAGTCCGGTGCCGCAAACGATGGCGGTCACCTTGCTCAGCCGCAATAGTAATACCTTTAATTCGCTAATAGCCCGCTACCGGGTGAACAATACCTGCAACTGCACGTGAGGTGCAGGGAGTAAAGTGAGTACTCCAACTTAGTGAGTAATAAGAGTAAATAATAACTGAGCGGCAAGAAATCACGTAAGAGCACTCCAACATGCAATATGTGATAGTACAACCCTTGAGAAAACAGTAAATCGGGGAAAATCCTTTAGAAAATATCTACCTCAGTTAAAAACCTCTTTTGAAAATATCCTTTTCTCAACAGGCAAGCAAATGAATGCATAATCAGATAGTGCAAGTCCGCACATAAGTCAGCTACTCGGGCACAACATTCCATTAACAAATAACACCAGGGTATCTAGTAACAGTGCAATAAATAGCATGGATACCAATGATATGAGAGTGCTGAATGTCATGCCATGTGGTACAAACAGGAACCAATGCATGAATGCAATACAATGCACATGATCGCTGCGGTGCGCAGCCCGATCCATTTGGGTACCCGTGCTCACTGTGGGGGTTCAAACTCCAGAGGGGCTCCTACAGCCTAAGCGAAAATATCAATATCACACCGCTGCGGCGCGCAGCCCGATCCATCCATAGTCCAGAAATGCACATATAACCCTGCTGCGGTGCGCAGCCCGATCCATGCTCAATCCAGAAATGCACATAACCACTAGGACAGTTTTCAAATAACAGTTCTCAGTTCAAAACGTTAGTAAGATATCATTTAAGTTTTCAAATCATGAAAAATGGCCGAATTTGCAAAACAGCATTAAAACCCTAGACCGAGATCAAATAGTATGCAAAAATAATGCGGAAACAGCGATATCAATCCCTGAATGGTTCACATCGTTGGCGCGAAGCCCAAACATGGCAATCAGCCCAAATCATGATGATGACAAGTAGTTTCAGCCAAATACGAAGTAATTTCATCAATCGGGATGGACCAAGTCACAATCCCCAACGGTGCTCTACCCCACGCTCGCTATCCGGGGTGCAAGTCACCTCGATACAGCACTACGATGTGCAAATCCGGGGTTTTAAACCCTCAGGATATCATTTACAAGTATTATTCACCTCGAACCGGTGAAATCTCTAGCTCACGACGCCTTTGTCCCTCAAATCGGCCTCCATGCTTGTCGAGTCTAACCAAAATCATAGCGAATACATTACAATATGCCAAGGGAACAATACCCAATCAAAAACAATCGAGAAATAGCAGAAATCTCGAAACTAGCAAAACCTGAGCCCCGGGACCGCTTCTCAAAAAATTTCAAAACTCATATTACCGGAATCCTCGTCTTGCCATGAGTCTATACATATCAAATTTACCAATATCAGAGCTTTAATGCTCCCTCAAACTGCATAATTTCATTCTCTTAAGTTTCAAGCCCTAACATCCATTTTTGATTTCTAATTTCCTTGATTTTTCACCCTTAATTCATGTAATAACACATAGGATTTAGGTTTTAGGCTTAGAATTCCTTACCTCAATGAAGTCCCTTGATTCCCTCTCCAAAAATCGCATTAAAACCTCCAAGTCCGAAGTGAAAATATTGGGTTCTTTCAAAAATTCGCGAAGATGGAATTAAATATAACTGACCAGGCAATTCCGCTTTTGCGGTACTAATGTCACTTCTGCGACCTCCACATCTGCTGTACGCATCCGCTTATGCGGACCTTTACTTAAGGGCCTTGACCGCTTTTGTGGCTCAAATTTTGCACCATAGGCAGTCCAAACTTCCGCTTCTGTGGAACCTGACATGGACCAATTTCCGCTTTTGCGCCTTCTTGCTCACTTCTGCGAGACCACACCTGCAGTCCCATAACCGCAGGTGCGAAACCAACAGATACCAGCAACCTCAACATGTAACAAACTTCAAAAACTCTCCGTTTAACCACCCGAACTCACCCCGAGGCCCCCGGGACCTCAACCAAAAGCACCAACATGTCTTAAAACATTACCCAAACTTGTTCCAATCATCATAACACATCAAACAACACTAAAATCATCAATTCTCATCGGATTCAAGCCGAAGTTCTTTAAAAACTTCCGAAATGCACTTTCGATCAAAAACCCAACCAACTGACGTCCGAATAACCTAAAAATTTGTAGACATATCCAAAATCACCTAACAAAGCTACTGAAACTCTCGGAATTCCATTCCGACCCTCGGATCAAAATCTCACCCATTAACCAGAACTCGCCAAAATATTAACCTCGCCAATTCAAGCCTAATTCTACACCGGACCTCCAAACTCAATTTCGATCGCACTCCTAAGTCACAAATAATCCACTGAAGCTAACCAAATCACCGAAAATCACATCCGAGCCCTATAACTTATAAGTCAACATCCGGTTGACTTTGCCAATTTAAGCCTTCCTTAAAGAGACTAAGTGTCTCATTTCTTATCAAAACCAATCCAAACCAACTCTCACACATCACATACCGATAATGAAACATGAAGAAGCAATAAACGGGGACAATAGAGCAGTAACACATGAGAAGATGGGTCGAGTCGTCACATAAACTCTAAAATTTACTATTTTTTCTTCATATTTTAAGATAAAAGCTTTTCGGTTTCACGCTCGGATAAAGCACGTAAGTCGATTCACATAATATGAAGATACTCGAGACCTCAAACCGTTGAGCTGGGCGCAATTGCTCAAAATGACCAGTCAGGTAATTACAAGGTAATTCAAGAGGGTTTCATAGAGGTAAGATTTATGGACCCTAAACTTGTTTCTATGATGAATTTTAACATTTGTAAGCTTGAAACCCATGGAAAACTAGTAACTAAAAGGGATAATTAGGGTTTGAGATTAAGTGACCTTTAAGTAGGGATTTGAGGTCCAATTTTTATGTTCTTGATAAGTATAGACTCGTGAGTAAATGAGGATTCTATTGATGTAATTTTTATTGGATTCTGAGACGTAGGCCCGAGGAGGCCGGGTTTGAGCAATTTTGTGATTTTGATGTAAATTGGATATTTTGGAGTGGGCTTTGTTCCCTTGGCATATTATAATGGTTATGTACTGATATTGGATATTTGAAGCATCTGAAGGTCGATTCATGCGGGAAAAGGTATCGCGGGCTAGAGTTTGGACTGGATCGAGGTGAGTAATGATTGTAAATGTTGTCCTGAGGGTATGAAACCCCAGATTGCACATTGTTGTGCTATATTGAGGTGATGCACACACTAGATGACGAGCGTGAGGTCGTGCACTATCGGGGATTGTCACTTGGTCCATCCCGAATGATTATTTTACCATGTATTTGACTGAAAACTATTTGCTATCGTCATGTTTTGGTCTGAATGCCACATTTGGGCTTCGTGCCAACTATTTGAACCCTTAGGAAATTTTTACTGATATTCCTCACTATTTTTTGACTTTATACTTAAACTCAGTCATGTTATATGTTATTGTTTTCGTAACTCAGCCATGTTTACTATATTTTAATACATTAAATGATATTTTAAATTTTAATTGGGCTGAGCATCATGTTTATTGTTTGCCTTAGTGGGTTATGAGATTCTGACTGAGTAAGGCCGATGGCCTGTATTGTGAGGGAACACTGATTTTGATTATGAGGCCGAGGGCCTGAGATTTGTATTCCACGAGGTGGCTTGTAGATATGAGGCCGAGAGCCTAATGATGATGCCACAAGATGGCTTGATATTGTGCTTGGGACGTAAGGGGCCCCTCCAGGAGTCTACACACCCCCAGTGAGCGCGGGTACCTATTGTGATGTGAGTTATAGCCCGAGGGCCTGGTATTGGTTCTAAGACATTGCCCAAGGGGCAAATTTGTTGACATTGTGCCCAGGGGCGATCCTTTATGTGTTTATCTTTCCTATTTGACTATAATTTACTTGCTTAATTGTTAAAAAGGCATTGTTATGTGGTTTGAAATGGATTAGAGTGTCTTTGCATAATTTCACTATTTTCATGACTTCTTACTGGCTTTTACTGCTTCCTTATTACATGTGATATGCCTTACGTGATTTCTTACTTCTCACTCTTTATTTATGATTATTACTCACTGAGATTGAGTACTCACTTTACTCCCTCCATCCTGTGTGCAGATTTAGGCATTGTTGATCCTGCTTGCGAGGGTTGAGAGCTCCCGACAAATTTCGGAGTTCACAAGGTAGCTGCTCGACATTTGCAGCCCCGTGCTTCTCCCCCATTTATCTCATTTCCCTTCTATTGCTAGTGATTCTATAGTATCTTGGTAGACTATTTAGACTTGTAGTATATTGATAGATGCTCATGACTAGTGTGTGACGACCCGACCAGTCGTCTTAAGAATTAACGTCCCGATCCCCTATTAACTGCTTCCCCTAAGTTATTTTCTGCTATTTTGGTTTGTCGGGACATTCGGTGTTGGGTTTCGAAGAATTTTGTGACACTTAGTCCCTAAATGAGAGCTTGACTATTGAAAAATGGTTCGCAGTCGGAATAGTATGAAGACGACTTCGGAATGGAAATCGGATGGTTCCGTTAGCTTCGTTAGGTGATTTTTGGGTTGGGAGCGTGTTCAGAATATATTTTGGAATTCCATAGCTCATTTAGGCTTGAAATGCCGAAGTGTGGATTTTTGAAGTTTTCGGTCCGATAGTGAGTTTTTTATCCGAAGGTCGAATTGAAATTTTGAAAGTTTCAGTGGCTCCGTCATGTCATTTAGGAGATGTGTGCAAAATTTCAGGTCATTCGGACGTGTTCTAGTTAAGTTTTTGATCGAAAGCATGTTTTGATGAAATTTGAAGTTCTTAGGCTCAAATCATTGATTAATTAGAGTTTTCGGCGTTATTTTAGGTGGTTTAAGGATTGGTACAAGTTTGAATGATAATATGGGATATGTACGTAGGTTTGGTTGATGTCCCGGGGGCCTCGGGTGTGTTTCAGATGCTCAACGTGGCATTTTGGAGTTTGAAAATGTTGCAGAAAATCCTTCAGCTGTGCAGGTCCCAAATCCTTCTTCACGTTCGCGGTACCCTCCTCACGTTTGCGTAGCTTTGGTCTACTTCCTCTTTGTGTCTGCGTCCTCCTCCACGCGTTCGCGAAGAGTAATTCTGGAGGAGGACAAGTTTTCTTCATTGCGTTCGCAATTAGTGCTTCGCGTTCGCGAAGCTTCACATATTCCTTAATCGTGTTCGCGTCAAGGCTGTCGCGTTTGTATAGCTTTATTGAACTCCGAGGGATGGGCTTGATTTTATTCAACGCGTTCGCATAACCCCAGTCGGGTTCGCGTAGTTTCGCGATCGTGAAGGGCATTTTGGGTCCCTTCATTTTTCCTTCTTCGCAAACGCGAGCTCCCTTCCGCGTTCGGGATGCTTTACGGACCTGAACAGTACTTAATATTCAAAAACGAGGGTTTTTTCATTTTTATCAAAATACAAGTTTGAGAGCTCGGATTTGGGGGATATTTCAAAAGTTTTTCGAAGGCAATCACTAGGTAATGATTCTCCAATCCCTTATGCTTAAAACCCACTAATCTAATCACGAATTCATCTTTAAAATTTGGATTTTTGAATGAAAAAAAAATTGGTAAAACTTCATTGACCAAACTATTGAGTTTTGAGTGGGTTTTTGACCTTCGATTTGGGAGTTTTTTATATGGTTGGATTCGTGAGAGTACGAGGGTTCTGAAAATATAAAATGTATTCGATTTCAAGATGTTGGCCTGAAGGGCATTTTGGTTATTTTACCTAATTTTACGTCGTAGCTTTGAATTAAATACTGAAACCAGTTGTTTGCGATGTTATTTACGATATGCAATTGAATTGAATAGATTTGGGTCATTTGGAGTCGGATACTCGTGGCAAGGGCGTGTTTTCTGGTTGATTTTTGTACCGGTTCGAGGTAAGTGACTTGTATAACCTTGTGTGGGGGACCTTTCCCCTTAGGATTTATTATTTGATATTTTGAGTGCCTTGTACGCGAGGTGACGAGTGCGTACTTGAGCCAATTGTTGAAAATTCGATTTTTACTTAAGATATTGAGATTGAGTTTCTTTCATATTTGCTTTATTCTACTAGAAATTATAACATGTGCTAGATTAGGAAAGCATGTTCAGTTGATTTAACTTGCCTAATTGCTTAAGTTGCCTTGACTATACTACGTGAAGCATGCTAGGACAGTACTACCTATTGCTTGTCTGTTGGTACTTAATTTCTGTATATCTTCTGGTTGTGGTTGTGTATTTATATTGGGACTACGGATGTGGGATTCCGGTAGCTCGCCAATTATTTGTTTACTTTGGGACTACGGGTTCGATACCCTGTAAATCTCTCGATACGTCATAAGATCATTATACCTTTGATTAATATCATAACATTATTTTACGTATTTCCTGAGACCCATGAACAGACGATGGAATAATAATATATATGGAAATTCAAGCACATAGGCACTTCTAATACTTATATGAATAGAGTCATATATGGAATTTGTGCATTTATACGTTTTATTCGTATCGTATGGATCATGCCAAAATAAAGAAGGGATAACCTTAACATACCTGTTCCCGAACGAACCTGGTTCTACGAAATATGGACGAAATTCACACCTGGACAAACTTGAAATTTCGGACGAATTAATCTGCTTTTAACGTTTTCTGAATGAAATGTTGGCTAAGGATCGAATTGTTGAAGTCTTGAAATTGAACGAATGTCTCTCATCTCTCACGTTTTTGGTTCTAAAACCCAAGGAATGCAATTGCTTTTAGATTTTCAAAAAAAGGAAATGTTTCTGATTTCTCATATTTTTGGTCTTAAGGAATGGGTTCAAACCAAACTGCTTTCCAGCGTTTCTGAAGCTTGGTTGAAGCTTTCAGAATGGGTTTTGATCTTAAAAATAAAATTCCTTTGTAAACTTCAAGACTTATCTTGTAAGGTCACATTAGCCACCTATACATATGTTTAATGAGCCACCTTCTTCAATTAGTGGCCTTGTGCACGTTTTTGGGCATAAGTAGTTATGTTTTGTCCGTCTATTAATTAACTGGGTAATGTTCTGTTACCCGGTAATTAATCAATTACCCGCATAATTTAAAAAAAGTACCACAAATTACTTAAATTTCTATTTATTCTTAAAATACTTCATATATACTTTATATATTATACGACCGTGGTCATATGTTACCTTGATAGTACTTGTCCATAAATACTGCGTATTTTAGCTCGGGCCGTATTTTTTTCCCAAAATCCCAAACTTGGACGAAAATTCATTTTCTTCGATTTGCTTCCCTTCTCACCTTCACGAATTTATTCATCACGTAATACTATATGGTGACATCATCGTATCATATTACAGCAGAATATAATATTATCATAGTATAATATTGTGTGACGTAATAATGCGGTGTGTAACATCATTCCCCCCTTTGGAACATTCGTCCTCGAATGTTGACTAATGCTCCTATCATTTTCTTAACTTATATCTTTCGAATACTTTAGAACTTCCTTGCCATCTAGGCGACTGTTCTGTGAGTAAGTCCAAAGTCTAGGGCATCCCCCCCTTAGGCCTCCTTCTCACACTACAACTTGTAGTCGGAATCCTTCCAATCTCGTAACAGTTTCACATGTAGAGCTTGATAAGATGTCTCTTTGGGAATTTATGAGTATACTGAAGTTCTTCCCTCGGTACTTGGTTGAATTCACGAATATTATTATATCTCATCGCATTGGTTCGTTTAACTATCCGTATGAATTTACTTCCATAACTATTACTTTAATTTATCGTTGCTGAGGTCTGCTACTAAATTCCAGCTTACTCTCGTTGCTCATCCTATATGCGCAAAGCTAAATCCTTTAACATTTCTTTATTTTTGTCTATCTTAAAACTGATGGCCCAATCTCATCCTGTATTTTGCAACTTTTACCCATCCATTGTTGATTCACCTCAGTGTTGATCTACCATTATCCATTGATAATGTGAAATTTCTTACGTAATATATTGCCACTAGAGCTTATCTTGTATCGAATAATATTTGGAGTGATTTTCCTGATCCACTTAGGCGATACTGTATTTCAATAGTCGTATTTTACAACATCCCAATGTGATTCACCTTACGTTTTTAATCTTGTACAATCCATGAAATCCTCTTCAAATCATTACTCAGTAAAAGCCCCAAATTTATCACAATTACACCCTTATTGTACTATCAGGGCGTCATTCTATCTTTTCTAAATGCTACTAGTCTTAGACTCCTTTGAGTTCATTCTGGCTATACTGATCTTTCTATAACATTAGAGAAACCATTAGCCCTTCTTGTTTTCATGGGCTTAATCCTGAGGACTTATCCATTCTCGTCACCCTTTTCACTTACCTTTCCTCATCCTTACTCATGTTCCATTAAAACTTTGTTGCTCTGCCATACTATAGCTCGCGACCTATACATATCCATTTATACTTCTCGCAACTTTCCTTCAACTTGCTTGTACCATAGATTTTCTTATGTTATTTTGGAACTTCAATCGAGACATCACATCGTCTCCAACTCTTCTTTACTTTCTTAACTATACCTCTCAGTACCTAGAAACCATGGGCTTGAAAATATGCAACTGACGACGTCCCTATCACTCCTGAATACTGAAATCTCTGTGCTTCTATCCTTCTATTTGAAGTATGATCTATTCGCAACATTCTGCTTATGAGTGTCTCGTATGTCGTCCACCTTTATCTTACTTACCTTAAAATCTCACATCACATCTTCTATCTCCGTCATGACCTCCCTTCCACATAGGCATAATTCTCATTCACAACTTGATGTCCTACTATAATACTTGTACCTCTGGTGCATATACAATCTGGTAGTAGCCCCATACTGGTACTCTTCTAACTAGCTCTATCGTAGAGCTGTTATGGAGTATGGTGGTTTTGTTGTAGTATCTCTCTTGTGCCTCTGATATTAAGGATGATCCTATAATGTTCTTAATCATGATTTCTATAATTGTCTTGGGCTAATAATCACACTCCTGATTTACTTGATTGATGTAACTGTTTAGTTTCCTTTTGCTGATCAGCCTTTACGTAGGCTTAAGCTATCTTCTGATCTGTGGCATGGTATCTGTTATTACCTTAGACTTTAATGTATGGAATATCCATGATATAATTTTCTAACAATTCAATCCTTTGTCTATGCCTTGGGCTTAATTCTTTCTCTTAACTAATATCGGAGTCTTTTATGGCTGTATGATTGTCAACAAATATGCCGCCTGGATAATGTTCCAAATGTATCCATAATGTACTAACTCTAAATAATTCTTTCGTTCTGTCTTAGATTTCTTTCAACATAAGCTATTACTCTTCTCGATCTTTCTGCCTCCTTGTTGCGTCCATACTTAATTTATCTTAATGCCCGTATATATTAAAATTCCATACAACTCATATGATCCTGAGTATCATTCCTAATTTTACTCCCTGTTCATTAGCCATTGTAGGTGCCACTTTCTTAGGGATGGCATACAATGTTGTTTGAGACTGTTGTCACACGACCATGTCCTCTTTAGGTCGTTGTACTGAGGTTGAAGCCTTATTCCTTATTTTCTCAGCTAGTCTTTCACCGTAGTACTAGGCAAGAACCTCTAACTCTTGTAAAGATGCGAGCTTATTATATCGTATTCCCAATAGAATTTTTTTTATGTTCATGCTCACTTGTAATTATCCTTAGTTACTTACCTCCATACTCATCTGCTCGTATGACTGTTTCTGAACTGAAGTTTTGACTGTCTTCACATGGAACTATCTTTTATTTTCGTAACACTCATACGATATATTTAACTACCCCGACTCTTGTTTGAATATATCTAAAGTATTATAATGATATTTTCCAAGGCTAAATTCTCCATGTTGGGTTCTACTATGTTTATCTTACACGATCTGATCGCTCATCTGTAACCTCTTGTTTAGCCATAATTGGGATCTCCCTGACCAATTACTAACTACTCATTGCCCTATTCTTATATCAATATTCCTCATAATCCTTCTCGGGTTATTTACTTTGTTTTAACTTACATCTCGCACTTGCTCCTTATTTATCAACAACATCTCGGGCAGGAACCCTTACTTCTTCTCCTTGACGTCGTGCTTGTATATATTCTTGAATCGTGGCATATCTATAAGATTTGGATAAGTGCCATTTCATTCCTTTGTTTTATTTATCGCATTCTTCCTTTACCATTCCATAGTCACTTGAACCACTTAACGCTGACTTAACGCCACATCACTCAATATTCCCCCCCTTTAGGGGTGTACTAAAAGCCGAAGCCACGAGGATCTACCTATAAATGTTTTACTTCTTCATCTTTGGCGTCTTTTCTCAATATCAATAATCTTTACTCGTCTTGCAACAATTCTTCTGTACCAAGGATAACAAATACCCTTACTCACGAGGGTGACACTTAATATAACTGGTACACACAGTCTCTTAAGCTTAACTTTGCTCATATTGCTTGCACTAGGGAAGCGTCTCCCTGAATGGCCATTGCCTGAATTCATCATGAATTTTCTTCAGTGGTCCATTCTTACCGCCAGAACGAAATGATGTTGAATACTTTACAATCATTCAGTCCCTAATTCATATTAAGTTTTTCTTGTTCACCAATCTATATTGATTTCTGTTACTCTAGGGATTAAGTCTCCCCTCTAGTAGTCGCGTTGGAGTCACAAACTTATTTCTCGAAATGAGAATATAACCTTATGTCTATATTCTTTAGTTGTCTTAAGGCCCATCACCATTTGTCTCCTCCTTCATTTACTATAGGTTCTGTAACACTCTACCGTTTTTATCCATGTATCACACTTTATTCATAATGCTTCCTTATCTCTCTTCTCATTACTTTGCTAATATTTCTCCATATCCCTTTTCTTATGAAAACTTCAATACGACATTCTTTCTCTTTTAGCTTTCCTTTGTTCCATCCAGTGGCTCGTCAAATTGCTTAACGATCTCGCTTTACTAGGGACACAAGCAACACTAAGGTAATATTTATCCCTTCAAGGCTTATAGTGCATATCTTTGTAGCACTCATATCTGGCTGTACTATTTCAAAGTGTACCATCTGGTTTTTCATAAGGAGATCTATTAGCATATTTGCAGTATCCTTCGGAAATGTCAACTGACGCAAATAATTCATCCATCATATCTTCTTATACTACTTTTGTTAACCCCCATAAGGCATATCTGTAAGGGGTGTAACCAATTGTATATACCTCAGTTACTACTGAATATAACTCCAAAAATCTTATATTCCTCTACCTCAATTATAAACGCTGTTAACCTTTAATAACTGGGCGCCTCGTACCCTTTTTAATCTTGCTTCTTCTACTTGTTGAAACTTGTATTTACCTTCTTAATATCTCGTTTTCTTTCACCATAAAGATGGATAGACATTCTTTCCCTAAGGCTTCTTATCAGGAAGCTTACACCTTTTAGTACACCCATGATCTGCTAAAGACCTCATATTTATTTATCGTAGGCATCATACAAAAAAATCCAATTCCTCTGACTCAGCTCTTCCAGAGTTATCTCTCTTTCCAACATTCTTTCCAGATGTAGGCATCGTCTTATTACGAATAAAATAGAATTTCGGAACTTGGATTCTTATAAATGAGCTCTACCATACGATCTAGAGTAAGAAGAAAGAGTAACAATCTTAAATGCCCTGTAGCCTCCTGCTTATAAGTATGGTGCATGACACACCCATAAACAAGACTCTACTAGACACAGCTTGTAGACTCTCTAGGATAGAACTGCTTTGATACTACTTTTGTCACGACCCAAACCGATGGGCCGCGACGGGCACCCGGTACCTTACTCAACGGAGTACCAACGTAACATATTTTTGTTATTACATTATCATATACATATGACATGCGACCCTAATAGGCCAACATGATTATTTATAAACTCAAGACATCGGCCGATAAGGCCGTATAATCTTTCACGTACAAGACATATGTCTACAAGCCTCTAAGAGTACATGAGTGGCACAAAGGTTGGGACAGAGTCCCGCCAAACCAAACAATAGACGTCTAAATCATACTAATAAAATACGCAACTCCGAAGCAAATGGAGTGCACCAACATCTTCCGCTGAGCTGATAGCCTACTTGGAGGGCTCTCGACCTGTCTATCAAGACCTGAGGGCATAAAATGCAGCGTTCTCAGGCAAACGGGACATCAGTATGAATAATGTACCGAGTATGTAATACATAAATATATACATACAAGACATGAAAGAAATATAGAGTACATGACTCAACCTGTATGTCTGAATAACTTTGTAAATCATAAATTACCTTTAGCGTCATGCATATGCGTATATGAGTCATGTCGTGCATAGGTACATGTTTTATAACATCATAGCCTCTGAGGGCATCCCATCATATCATATAGGCCACTATGGGCAAAATTATCATCGTATACCAGCTGATCAGGTGGTGTTGCGTATATAACGCCATAACCTTTCCCGTATCCCATATATATATATATATATATATATGCATATATAATGACATTTGAATACATACCCGTATATGCGTATATAACACCGTTTGAATCATATTTCAGCCACTGTGGGCAACATCATCATCATATACCAACTGATCAGGTGGTGGTGCGTATATAACGCCGTAACCTTTTTCCCATATCCCATATACATATATATACATACATGTATATGCGTATATAACACCGTCTGAGTCATTGGTCAATGTACATGTATAAATGCATGAAATGCATATGAAATATAATAACAAAATCTCTCGATACGTGATAAGATCATTACACCTTTGATTAATATCATAACATTATTTTACGTATTTTCTGAGACCCATGAACAGATGATGGAATAATAATACATATGGAAATTCAAGAACATAGGCACTTCTAATACTTCTATGAATAGAGTCATATATGGAATTTGTGCATTTACATATTTTGTTCGTATCGTATGGATCATGCCAAAATAAAGAAGGGATAACCTTAACATACCTGTTCCCGAATGAACCTGCTTCAGCGAAATATGGACGAAATTCACATCTGAACAAACTTGAAATTTCGGACGAATTAATCTGCTTTTAACGTTTTCTGAACGAAATGTTGGCTAAGGATCGAATTGTTGAAGCCTTGAAATTGAACGAATGTCTCTCATCTCTCACGTTTTTGGTTCTAAAAACCAAGGAATGCAATTGTTGTTTGATTTTCAATAAAGGAAATGTTTCTGATTTCTCATATTTTTGGTCTTAAGGAATGGGTTCAAACCAAACTGCTTTCCAGCGTATCTGAAGCTTGGTTGAAGCTTTCAGAATGGGTTTTGATCTTAAAAATCAAATTCCTTTGTAAACTTCAAGACTTATCTTGTAAGGTCACATTAGCCACCTATACATATGTTTAATGAGTCACCTTCTTCAATTAGTGGCCTTGTGCCACGTTTTTGGGCATAAGTAGTTATGTTTTGTCCATCTATTAGTTAACTGGGTAATATTCTGTTACCCGGTAATTGATCAATTACCCGCATAATTTTAAAAAAGTACCACAAATTACTTAAAATTCTATTTATTCTTACTTCATATATACTTTATATATTATACTACCGTGGTCATATTGTACCTTGATAGTACTTGTCCATAAATATTGCGTATTTTAGCTCGGGCCGTATTTTTATCCCAAAATCCCAAACTTGGACGAAAATTCATTTTCTTCGACTTGCTTCCCTTCTCACCTTCACGAATTTATTCATCACTTACGATCCCTATAATCTCCAAATAATCTTTTCCTTGGACTGATGTCAATTACCTTACGATAAATTCAACATACAATACTGCAAGGTGCAATACTGTCGTAACTTATTACTGCGAAGCATAACATCACTGTAACGTAATCTTATATGGTGACATCATCGTATTATATTGCTGCGGAATATAATATTATCATAGTATAATATTGCAGGACGTAATATTGTGGGGTGTAATAGGTATGGTCATTACGAGTGCCTTGTTATGCCATTTGGCTTGACTAATGCCCCAACAACTTTCATGCATTTGATACACAGTGTATTCAGGCCATATCTTGACTAATTCGTTATTGTTTTTATTGATGATATCCTGGTGTATTACCGGAGTTGGGAATATCATGAGCAACACTTGAGGACCATGATTCAGACCTTGAGGGAGAAGAAGTTATATGCAAAGTTCTCAAAATGTGAGTTTTGGCTGAGCTCGGTGGCATTCTTAAGCTATGTTATTTCGAGTGAGGGTATTCGGGTGGATTCAAGGAAGGTAGAGGTCGTACAGAGTTGGCCCAGGATTTCCTCAGCTACAAAGATTCGCAGTTTACTTGGTTTAGCGGGCTACTACTGCCGCTTCGTGGAGGAATTTTCATCGATTGCGGCCCCTATGACTAGATTGACCCAGAAGAGTACCCCATTTCGGTGGATAGAGGAGTGCGAGGCGAGCTTTCAGAAGCTCAAGACAGCTTTTACTAGAGCCTCAATCTTGATGTTGCCTACCAGTTCGGGGTCTTATACTGTCTATTGTGATGCCTCGAGAGTTGGCCTTGGAGCGGTACTGATGCAGGACAGTAGGGTGATTGCCTACGCATCCGCACAGTTGAAGATACATGAGAAGAATTACCATGTCCACAACTTTGAGCTAGCTGCTATTGTTCATTCCTTGAAGATCTGGTGTCATTATTTGTACGGTGTGCCTTGTGAGATCTATACTGACCATCGGAGTTTGCAGCACTTACTCAAGCAAAAGGATCTAAATATGTGTAGGAGGAGGTGGTTAGAGTTGTTGAAGGATTATGACATTACTATTCTATATCACCCTGGCAAGGACAATGTGGTGGCGGATGCCTTAAGTCGTCGGGCACAGAGTTTGGGAGGTTTGGTATATTTACCAGCTTCAGAGAGGCCTATGGCGATGGATGTTCAGGACTTAGCCAAACAGTTTGTGAGATTGGATCTTTCGGAGCCCAGTCGGGTTCTAGCTTGTGTGGTTTCCCAGTCTTCCTTATTTGATCGTATTAGGGAGCAATAGTATGAAGACCCTCATTTGCTTGTCCTTAAGGACAAGGTTCAGCGGGGAGATGCCAGAGATGTGACTATCGGAGATGACGGGGTATTAAGGATGCAGGGCCGGATCTGTGTGCCCAATGTTAATGGTCTTCGAGAGTTGATTCTAGCATAGGCCCATTGTTAGCGGTATTTCATCCATCTGGGTGCCGTGAAGATGTATCAGGACTTGAGGCAGCACTATTGGTGGAGGCGGATGAAGAAAGATATAGTTGGTTATATGTCTAGATTCCTCAACTGCCAGCAGGTGAATTATGAGCACCCGTGCCAGGGTAGGTTGCTTCATTAGATAGAGATTCCGGAGTGGAAATGAGAACACATCACCATGGACTTTGTATCTAGACTCCCCCGGACCTTGAAGAAATTTGATGCCATTTGGGTTATTGTGGATCGGCTGACCAAGTCTGCTCACTTAATTCCTGTGTGTACCACTTATTCATCGGAGCGGTTGGCGGAGATTTATATCAGGGAGATCGTTCTTCTGCATAATATTCCAGTTTCTATTATTTCGGATAGAGGTACTCAGTTTACATCGCGATTCTGGAGGGCCGTGCAACAGGAGTTAGGCACTCGGATGGCGTTGAACACAACATTTCACCCCCAGATGGACGGGCAGTCCGAGCGCACTATTCAAATTCCTGAGGATATGCTCTGTGGATGTGTGATTGAGTTTGGAGAGTCTTGGGATCATTTCTTGCCATTGGCGGAGTTTGCTTACAATAACAGTTATCAGTCAAACATTCAGATGGCGCCGTATGAGGCTTTATATGGTAGGAGGTGTAGATATCCAATGGGTTAGTTTCAGCCGGGTGAGGCCAGGCTATTGGGAACAGAGTTGGTTCAGGATGCATTGGAGAAGGTTAAGATGATTCAGGATAGACTCCGTACAGCCCAGTCTAGACAGAAGAGTTAAGCGGACAGGAAGGTTCGTGATGTTTCATATATGGTTGGTGAGCGGGTTCTGCTTCGGGTTTCGCCTATGAAAGGCGTCATGAGGTTTGGGAAGAAAGGAAAGTTGAGTCTGAGGTTTATTGTCCCTTTTGATATCTTGAGGCGAGTTGGGGAGGTTGCGTAAGAGCTTGCCTTACCTCCCAGTTTGGCCGGAGTCCATCCGGTATTTCATGTTTCAATGCTCCGGAGGTATCACGGTGACCCGTCGCAGGTGTAGGATTTCAGTTCAGTCCAGTTGGACAAGGATCTATCCTATATTGAGTAGCCAGTGGCTTTATTTGATAGGCAGATCAGAAAGTTAAGGTCAAAGAACATAGCTTCAGTGAAGGTTCAGTGGCGGGGTCAGCCGGCCGAGGAGGCGACTTGGGAGACCGAGCAGGATATGCATAACAGCTACCTTCGTCTTTTCACTACTTTAGGTATGTTCTCTATGCTCATTCGAGGACGAACGAATGTTTAAGTGTTGAATGTGACGACCCAGCCGGTCATCTTAAGAATTAACTCACCGATCCCCTATTAACTACTTCCCCTAAGTTCCTTTCTTCTATTTTGGTTTGCCGGGATGTTTGGTGTTGGGTTTCGGAGAATTTTGGGACACTTAGTCCCTAAATGAGAGCTTAAGTGTTAAAAAATGGTTCGTAGTTAGAAGCGTGTGAAGACGACCTCGGAATGGAAATCTGATGGTCATGTTACCTTCGTTAGGTGATTACAGGGTTGGGAGCATGTTTGGAATGTATTTTAGAAGTCCGTAGCTCATTTAGGCTTGAAATGCCGAAGTGTGAATTTTTGAAGTTTCCAGTCCGATAGTGAGTTTTTGATCCGAGGGTTGGATTGGAATTACGGAAGTTGCAATAGCTCTGTCACGTCATTTGGGATGTTTGTGCAAAATTTCAGGTCATTCGGACGTGTTTTGGTTAGGTTTTTTATCGAAAGCGTATTTTGATGGAATTTTAAGGTCTTAGGCTCAAATCATTGATTAATTAGAGTTTCCAGCATTATTTTAGGTGGTTTAAGGATTGTTACAAGTTTGAATGATGATATGGGATATGTCCGTAGGTTTGGGTGAGGTCCCGGTGGCCTCGGGTGTGTTTCAGATGCTCAACGGGGCATTTTGGAGTTTGAAAATGTTGCAGAAAATCCTTCAGCTGTGCCAGTCCCAAATCCTTCTTCGCGTTCGCGGTACCCTCCTCGCGTTCGCATAGCTTTGGTCTCCTTCCTCTTCGCGTTCGTGTCCTCCTCCACGCGTTCGCATAGAGTAATTCTGGAGGAGGACAAGTTTTCTTCATTGCGTTCGTGATTAGTGCTTCGCGTTTGCGAAGCTTCACATACTCCTTAACCACGTTCACGTCAAGGCTGTCGCGTTCGCATAGCTTTATTGAACTCTGAGGGCTGGGCTTGATTTTATTCATCGCGTTTGCATAACCCCAGTTGCGTTCGCGTAGTTCAGTGAACCCAGGCCTTCGCTTTCGCGTTCGCGCCCCTTCCTTCGTTATCGCGAAGGGCATTTTTGTCCCTTTATTTTTCCTTCTTCGCGAACGCGAGCTCCCTTCTGCGTTCGCGATGCTTTACGGACCTGAACAGTACTTAACATTCGAAAATGAAGGTTTTTTCATTTTTATCAAAATACAAGTTTGAGAGCTCGGATTTGGGGAAAATTTTGAAGGTTTTTCGAAGGCAATCACTGGGTAACGATTCTCTACTCCCTTATGCTTAAAACCCACTAATCTAATCACGAATTCATCTTTAAAATTCGGATTTTTGAATGAAAAAAAATTGGTAAAACTTCATTGACAAAACTATTGAGTTTTGAGTGGGTGTTTGACCTCCGATTTGGGAAATTTTTTTATATGGTTGGACTCGTGAGAGTATGAGGGTTCTGAAAATATAAAAATTATTCGATTTCGAGAAGTTGTCCTGAAGGGCATTTTGGTCATTTTACCTAATTTCACGTCATAGCTTTGAATTAAATACTGAAATTAGTTATTTGCGATGTTATTTATGATATGTAATTGAATTGAATAGATTTGGGCCATTTGAAGTCCGATACTCGTGGAAAGGGTGTAGTTTCTAGTTGATTTTTGTACCGGTTCGAGGTAAGTGGCTTGTCTAACGTTGTGCGGGGGACCTTTCCCCTTAGGATTTATTATTTGATATTTTGAGTGCTTTGTACGCGAGATGACGAGCGCGTACTTGATCCAATTGTTGAAAATGCAATTTTTACTAAACATATTGAGATTGAGTTTCTTCATATTTGCTTTATTCTATTTGCAATTATAACGTGTGCTAGATTAGGAAAGCATGTTTAGTTGATTTAACTTGCCTAATTGCTTACGTTTCCTTGACTGTACTACGTGAAACATGCTAGGCTAGTACTACCTGCTGGTTGTCTGTTGGTACTTCATTTCTGTATATCTTCTGGTTGTGGTTGCTCATTTATATTGGGACTACAGATGTGTGATTTCGGTAGCTCCCCCCCTTTTTTGTTTACTTTGGGACTACGGGTTTGATTCCCTGTAGATCCCCCTGCACTTTTACTTTTGGACTTCGGGTTAGATTCCCGATAGTTCCCCCCTGTATATTGATGGTTGGACTACGGGACGGTATCCCGGGAGATCCTTCAGATTTACATATGTGATGGACTACAGGACGGTATCCGGGGAGATCTACTAGACAGTTGAGAAAAGGACTACAGGACGATATCCTGGGAGATCCTCATTGTTACCATTGATATTGGGCTCTACATATTCTATGGTTGCTCCGTATTTTGCATATTTGATATTGCTTTGTTTAAATTGTTTTATTCCACTGTTGTACTCATTATTACTGCCATTTTTTTCATATTGTTAATTTATTATTATATTTTACCTCAGTAGGTCCCTGACCTTCCTCATCACTACCCAACTGAGGTTAGGCGTGACACTTACTGAGTATCACTGTGGTGTACTCATGCCCCTTCTACGCATGTTTTTTCATGTGCAGATCCAGGTTCCTCTACCCATGCGTACTATCATTGAGGCGGGGAGAGTTACGGAGACTTCGAGGTATATCAGCAGTGTCCGCAGACATCAAAGTCTCCTTCCTTATTCTATCTGTAGTTTTTAGATTCTATCATACCTTTGATGTAGACATTATGGAGATTAGAGCATTTACGATATTTCTGTTAGCCTGTGATTCCCACGAGTTTTCGGGTTTTGGGATTGTGTTGTAGACTTCCGCATTTTTGTTGAGTTGTATAGGCCGAGCGGCCTTATATGCAGCTATTATTTTAATATGTTCATTTATATTTAATTATTCCTCAAGTTAGGTTGTTATTTCCGCATTGTTAGGCTTACCTAGTTATAGGGAGTAGGAGTCATCACGACATGTTCACGGAGGACGAACTGGGGTCGTGATATAGTGACACCCCGGTACCGGGTTGTGTTGGGTTTGGTTTCTACAAATTATAATTTTAATTATTCATTTTGAGATAATATCATGTTTGAGACTTAAAGCTCGTTATTTTATTTCTTAAATATTGAAATGGGAATATGCCGGCTGGCCTTATCTTCACGAAAGGTGCCACCATGACCGGGTCCGGGGTTAGGGTCGTGACAAGTTGGTATCAGAGCCTAGGTTACATAGGTCTCACGAGTCATGAGCAGGTTTTGTAGAGTCTCACGGATCAGTACACAGACGTCTTTATTTATCCTCGAGAGGCTGCAAAACCTTTATGAAAAACTTTACATTCTTGAATTCTTATCATACGTCCTTGATTCAACTTGAGATATAACTCCTTGAATTCCTTCCACGCATTTGCATGCATGCATGAGCACGCAGTATCAGATGTACATCGATGGCTTGTGATTCTCTGTGTGTTTGACGTTGGACCAGTCTACAGGACTCGAGGCCAGATTTTTGCCTATAGCTTGAGCACTGAGGTGCTGATTGTGTGAGCCGTGTTTTTGAACTTATATGTTCGGTAGTGCCCCTATTAGTAGAAGTGATGGATGGATGGCTATGCAATGAGTATGTTATGACTGCGAGATGTGTTCATATGATTTGGAAGTGACGAGAAGGGTCTGCTGGAGGATAGAAGAACTATTGGGTGCTTGATTCCATCTTGATTTGAGGTATAGCCCGAGTTTTGGGTGCATGATGAATCCTTTCATGCTTTCTAGTTGGGAGTAAAGTAAATTTCATGTTGCGGTATGAGTTCAGAATCAGGAAGATCAAGCGACTGTGTAATGTCTATGACGGTGGTAGGTATACAGAAATGTTAGTTTGAGGTAAAACAAGTGGGTTATCTCCTGCGGAGTGTTCTGAAGTTGTGTGATCCTTATGTTGTCTGTTAGAAGATCTTATTTACAAGTGAAATATATGTGTTGAAATTTAAATTTAGGTCACTTAAGGGAGTGGGTTTAACTGTTACGAGAGTGAATGCAAGATTTGTAGAAGATTTAAGTACCGGACAGTCTGTGTTTCACAAGATTATGAATGATTGAGTTTAATCTCACTATGGTATTATGGCAGCAATAGAGTATATGTGTTATGAGTTATTGTGTGTGTTTTGATCTATGGCTTCGACCCAAGTGGAGGAGTCTGCTATCGATAAGTTGGTTGCACGATTATGTGCTATGTTTATTCCAGTTTGAGGCGTGCTGGTGAATCAGTTATGGCTTACGGAGATTGAGACCGAAGATGGCTTGAGTAAAGGAAATTTCAATAAAGGTTATGTCATGCTTCGTAGGTGTATGAAAATCACGGAATGTCTTGAGTGGTCGTTGGTAAAGGATGTGCGGTGCATAGAACAGGAAGTTGCTTGGTTTCATTAAGGTGAGATTACATTCTACGGTATCGGAGTGCGAATGAGGTACAGATTGTTCAATTCATTTGATTAGTCTAATTGCGGTTTGAGTAGAGAGGATGACTCTCGATAATGGTTCAAATGGGTTCAAAATTCTACATGGAATAGTTAGAGATTTTCAAGTTGTATAATTGACTAGAAACTGCAGTTTGAATTGGGAGGTGTCAAGGCTCGTGGTATTTCTATATTAATTACGGGATTCTATATATCGGTATTAGGAAGGTAATGGTTCCGGATTCACAAGAAGTCTCTTCAGGGTAGGTATTTTGAATGTGGTGCTTTTGGGAATATCTAAGAGAGTATTTATCGGCTTATGGACCGTAGGACAGCATGGCTTTATGCTTGGGTCTCGTGTGGTAAGTCTGGGTTGAGGAATTATGGTGCTACAACAAGAGGGAGTATCAAGTTGAAGATAAATCAGAAGGAAACTTGGATAGATGGGGTAGCTTGGTAGTAGGTCGAATCGGTATTGCATGAATATGATTAGTTCGTCGGATGTTTACGAGGTAATGAGTTTCTAAAAGTGTTTAATGACGATGCTCTTAGGTTTTAGTGGCTTGTACAACTTGGCTGAGTTAGAAGGATTCAGCCCTGATGGTTTAGTTTTGTGCACATGGAAAGTCGGAGAGTTCTTGATAATTTCTACCACGACTTAGAGGTGTATATTCTCTACTGGCGTGAGGAGCATGGGATGTATAGTGATTTTCTTCCAGATCGGTTCAATGGAAAGTTTTTGGTTGGTTGAGTACATAGTTACTTATAGCTCGGAAGGGCTATGAAGTTCTCATGTTATCCTAGGATTGTATGGTATATGTGGTATGTTGTAGGGGATTGAGATTTGCATGTGTAAGGTTATGGTTCAGTTCTGAAAGGAAGGTCATAAAATTCTTAGGCAGCACGGGAAATTCCAGATGATTAAGAAAATTGTATTTTTAATTGGTGTGACTTGACAGGGGTATATGTTTCATAAATAGGGGCAATGTGATTGAGATTTATAATATTTCAATAGTTTTGTAGCACTCTCTTGTTGGATCGATTGTTGATATTCGAGTTTGCTTGGTGGTACAGAATAATTTTAGGAGTACCTCTCATGGATGTTTGGGTATTAGAGGTGTGTTGCGTATTCAGGTGGAGTTGGCATCAGATATGGTAATTTGTGTTCTATATGGAGTTGGAGACTAGGAGTTCTCATAAACAAGTTATGTTGTGGTTATGGGTCGCGTATATTAGTATTGTGTAGTGACTATCAGGGTTTAGAGTCCTGAGTGGATCTTTTGCTGCTTGGTAAGTTAGGATTTGATGGCTATTGGGTATAGACTGGTTGTCTCCGTGTCGTATTATTCTGGACTATTGCGCTAAGGCGGCGATGTTGGCTATGTCGGGAATGCCACGGACGGAGTGGAAAAGTTCGTTGAATTATGTTCTAGTAGGGTGGTTTTATATTTTGAAGATTAAGCGGATGGCTGGGAAGGATTGTTTTTCTTACTTGGGTTTTCGTGATGGATATCAATGTAGAGACTCCTACCATTGATTCATTTCAAGTGTTGAGGGGCTTTTCTTGATGTGTTTCCTACTGGCGGGCATGTCACCGGACATGGTTGTTGATTTTAGCATTGATTTGGTATTGGAATTCGTATCGTATGGCACCGGCAAAGTTAAAGGGGTTGAAGGAGCAACTTCAGGGTTTCCTTGATAAGGGATTCATTGGCAGGCCAATGCGGATGCATGTTCTAGCTTGAGTCGGCCTGGCTGGCTTCGAATTGTATTGTTGAGGGATGTGTTGATTCGATTGTTATAAAGCTTATTAGTAATCTAGGGAGATCTATGTGTTACCTTTCCGGTGTTGCGAGGCGTTATGATTTGTTAGTTATAGGCACTCATGGTGCGGTTCCATTGGGGGTTCATGGTGGAAGTTGAGAGGCGCATTAGTTGTGTCCTTTTGGGTTTATGTATATTAGGTCAATTGCTTCGTGGTGGTTATGATGATTGCTTTGGTTTTAGACATCATATGGCGCATGGTTGTCGATTTTGAGCATAGTGACTTGAGGTATTTCATGTGGATCGGATTTTGGATAAGGTCGTGCATTGGAGCGAAGCTATGTGGCGGTATGATCCTGCGGGTCAAATTTGTGTGTTCTGTTTTGATGATGTGTGAAGGGTTCTCAGCATTGTGAGTGGTGGTACTGGTGAGCTTGAGGTATAATTCTTCCATTTGAGTCATTTTTCATGATTTGAGTATATTCGAATTGTTTCTTATTGGTGTGCGGATTGCGCAAGTTATGAATTTAGTTTGTATTGAGGTGTCATGTCACCTGAGTGGTTCTATTGGATTAGATGAGATCATTGGGATCTTGAATGAATACAAACGAATTCGATTTCAGCATTTTGGAAGGATAATATCGAGGTTCGGCTCAGAAATTTGCTATGGTCTTTGCCAAAAGAGAAGTGGCTTCATGAATGGTTGATCTGAGAAATGGTTATGGATTACTGAATGTTTCATTTATCATTTGCAGTATGGGTTATTACAGCTTTTTCGGGCTTATTCAGAGTATAGATGTGAGATTCTGATCTTGTGGATGATTTCGGATGTGAAAAGGTGGTTCTAAGGTTTGTGGGCTAGGTTGGATTGTGAAATTTCAGTTGCAATGTGTTATCAGACCTATATGAGATAGGATGACATGGTATCACCCCCAGGTATCAGCATGATAAGGTTATACAATGACTTGTTGGCTTTTGGAACAACTATGGGCACGTTTGAGGATGAATGTATGTTTAAATGGGGGAGGATGTAACGACCCGACTAGTCATTTTAAGCTTTTGCACTTTTTTTGCCAGTTCTCGGGCATGATTTGCCCCGTCTGATATATTATGACTTATGTAAATCGTCGGTTTTGGTTTTCAGGGTAATCGGAGTGAGCTTGGAAGAACAGTTCTCAGTTTGAAGCTTGAAATTTGAATGGCTTAACCAAGATTTAACTTGTATTAATAAGATCTCCGATCAGAACATTTATGATTTTGGTTAGCTCTGTTAGGTGATTTGGGACTTAGGAGTGTGATCGAAATGCAATTTGAAAGTCCATGGAAGGTTTAGGTTTGAATTGGCGAAATTAAGATTTTGGCGTTTTCCAGTTGATAGGTGAGATTTTGATATGGGGGTTGAAATGGAATTTCGGAAGTTGCAGTATCTTCTTTTTGTCCTTTTTGACGTGTGTGCAAAATTTCAAATCATTGGGATGTGGTTTGCTTGGGTTGTTCATCAAAAGCGTAATTCGAATGAATTTGAAAACTTAGGCTTGAATCCAATGTGTTTTGGTTGATTCTATGTTGTTTGAAGTGTTTTGAAGATTGGTATAATCTCGAATAAGGGTGTGGGATATGTTTGTAATTTTGGTTGAGGTCCTGGGGGGCTCAGGGTAATTCCGGATGGTTGACGGTGAAGTTCGAAATTTTGGTAAGCTGTAGATTTTCTGCTTCTGTTGTTTCCGCACATGCAAATTGGGGACCGCAGGTGCGGTGCCGCAGATGTGAGGTAGAAGGGCGTATAAGCGGAAGAAGGTGAGGTAGGTTGTGACCGCAGAAGAGGTTGGATAACCGCACCTGCGGTGGCGCAGGTGCGGAGATAGCATCGCAGATAGTGAAAGACTGCAAAGCGGTTCTTGGCGGAGCATTTTTCTTTTCCCATAGCGGAGCATTTATTGGGTGTAGAGACACCATTAATAAGGACCATGAAGAATTATGCCACCAAGTGTTTGAGAATAATCCTAACTAACCAAAACATGAGTATTATTGCTAATTTGGAACCCCTTGACTTGTATTGATATAGATTAGAGTTGAAAGGGTTGGCTAATGTCATATTACGCTCAAGAGCATGAAGTTAAGGTATGTGAGGCTAACACTCTATGTTTGGGAATGTTAATGATTCTCCCTACACTACGTTTCTTTTACTACATTACTAGTTGCCTCAAAAATATAGTTAAGCTTAGTTCCTTGAATAGTTATAGAACTTATATTCTCTAGCTTTATAACTCGTTCACCACTTTCATTTTGAACGTGGTGAGCTCAGTGCGTATTCAATATAGACTTGGGTTTGATGCCCCCGAGTCTTAGTATAGATTACTCAGTATGCCATAAATAGTTTAAGTTTCAATGCTCATAATCAGTTCAAGAATACATGTCTCAGTTTAGTCTTATTCAGTATTCCAGTATTATGTAACTCAGTGTGATCCATTATTCCAGTATCATGTAACTCAGTATGATTTAGTATTTCACTATCATGTATTGCAGTTTGATTCTCAGTTCCTGAATGTTGAACACCTGTATTTGGGCCTGAGGCCGTAGTTTATATGCTTTATGCATACTTAGGCTTGAGGCCATAGTTTATGCTTTATGCGTGTTTGGGCGTAAGGCCGTAGTTCATGCTTTATGCATTTTTGGGCCTCAGGCCGTAGTTATGTATCCGTATACTTGGGCTTGAGGCCGTAGCATGGGTACAAATATATTGGGCCCGAGGTCGTAGCTTATTCAGATAAACAGGTTGTTCATCATTCAGAAGAGGGAGTATTCATAACCTTACTTCCTTTGTTCAGTTCAGTTATCAGTTATCAGTTATCATTTCAGATATCAGTTATCAGTTATCACTTTAGTTATCAGTTATCAGTTATCACTTCAGTTATCAGTTGTCAGCTATCATTTCAGTTCAATTTTGATAGTTATCATTTCAGTTATCAATTATCAATTTTCAGTTATCAACTTATTTTCAGTTTCAGAATTTATAGTTCTTTCTTTAAGTTGCTTCACATACCAGTACAATTCAAATTTACTGACGTCCCTTTTGCCCAGGGCCTGCATCTCATAATGTAGGTAATTTTTTACATGTTGACAATTCAGAGCGTTAGAACTCTCATATCAGCTGTTTGGTGATCCCCAGTTCTATTGGGGAATTATCATTACTTTACAGTCCTTCGGTATTTTCAGACAGTCAATATTTTCAGTACTTCATTAGAGGCTTCATAGACTAGAGTAATAGTTAGACAGAGTCTCAAGCTTTTCATGTTAAGCTATGTGGGCTTCAAATACGTTTTAGAATTATATTACTATTTCCGCACTTTGATTTATAGAATACAGACTTTTAGTATATCAGCATGTGTTAGTTTATCTTCTGCATTCAGTATATTATGATATCACATGTTGATTTAGCCAGCCATTTGGTTTGCTCGGTCACATGTAGTCAGGCACTGGGTGTCGTGTTACGTCCAGGCCCAGGCTCGGGGCATGATGATATTTGCCATATTTTGAAAATGTGTGTCAATGTCATTTCTATCGAATGACACACACTTCATCTCAAAGAGTTGTCTTCACATTTTCTCCTGTCTTTGTCCAGTATCTCCGCATAAAACTTCATGTATGATCCTGATGTTGAAGGCAAAATCTTGGGAAGTAAGAAAATGATTTTTGTCTTGAATTCCTAGTGCATTCCACCAGTCTTTGAGGATTCCTGAGAACCCTGAAGTGATTTCTGAAAGAAAGATATACTTTTCTCGTTCCACCAAATTTTTGGTCACCATCCAAGTATAGAAGTCTTGGATCTTTTGAGGCCATTTTCAAACCTTGACGTCATCTAAGCTGAAAGTGTGGAAACCAATTCCAACTGCTTTTGACGCCAAGGGCTCATATCTTCTTTCTGGGATTGGTTCATCTGTCGTGCCTTCTTGTTCCTCATCTACTTCAGATATTTCTAGGTCTCTTGTCTGGTTTACAAATATTGGGGGATCGTCTTCTTTGGAAGAGTTCACTGTGGATTCACTGCTTGATTGAGAGCTATGTTCCATTATTTCATCTTCTGATGAATTTAGAGATTTTGACCATGGAGTATCTTCTTCTGATATGTATCTTGGTTGGGAGACATAGAGGTTTGGAGCCTTCTGGTAAGAAATCATTAGATTTTTGGGGTTCGATCCTTTTGAACTTTCTCCTTGGTCTCGCCTTTTCTTGGTTTGTTTCTGTGCTGCCAGGGAATCTTTCCTTTCCCAAACCATTTTTGCGATATCAAAATCATGTTCTTCTTTTTCTGATTGGGTGAAAGAGATTGGATTTTGTGAGGTAGATGGAAAAGTAGAAAAAGTGTAGTCCAGTTTAGGCGGAGAATATGTTTGTGGAGACATAGGGAAGAAGGTAGGTTTTGAAGGGAAAACTGGGGTTTTTTGTTGCTCGAAATGTTCATTTTTCAAAATTTGAATTTTTTCCTTGATGGAAATCGTCTCCTTTTGTTGTTTGAAAAATTGGAAAAGTAAAGTTCCAGGTGGGCAAATCTCATATTGTAAATTTGTCAACCTTAGTTCCAAGGCTTTGATTAGTCCGGCATGGTGAGACGATGTCTGCTCTATTTTTTTCTCAATTGTTTCCACTTTGCTCATCATTTTGTTCTGTGTATGGGCCACGTTCTTTATGGTGTTGCCAGTGTTGTTCAGGATCTTGTTTTGGCAAATGGATTTTTCTGATTGCCAGTTCATTGTTGCTTCAATGTCACTCGTTGGGGGTTTTCCTCCAGAAGGTAGTACTATATTTTTCTTCGGGATTTTTGGAGCATGCCTGATACCCTCTTTTTCAAAAGGTTAAAGTGGAGCAAAATCTTAAGAGTGGTTGGAACTTGAAGGGATCAACATGATATTTGTGGGTGTATGGACCTTTAGGTTGATAGAGTTTTAGGTTCAGGTGGCTTTTTTGATTCTGGGACATGAGGTGAAGTTGGTTTGGATTTGGGCGTGCTTTCACTATCCTCCCAGCTTGAAGTAAATTTTTGTGGTAATTTTGGCCATTCTTGGGGTTTGTTACTGACAAGAAATCTATATTTACCTGGACGGCTTAATGAGCCAATTGTAGGGTCTTTACTTTCATATTTGGTTCGAAACTACTTTTCAGTGGTTTTCCCCTTTTTCTTGGATTTTGGTTTGGTTTCATTAAGGCCGAACCTTTCCCAATGACGGTGGTGGTGTTCATCATATTCTCTAATTGGATCTTCCAAACATTCTTGGCAATTACAATCAATATCCCAAGGGCAGTTTCCCGTAAATGTGACATTTGAACCACCAAACTCTTTTTCCTTCTTTGTCAAAATGTTGAAACCAGTCATGTTCTTCCATAATGCTATTTATATTCTAGAAGAACTCTTCATCAGGATCTAGGTATGTATCTGTTGTATCTTTGGGTTGAATCATTTTGCAAGAGAAGATGGTTTTATTGGATTTATTGATATGGGAATGGTCAAAGCTTATGCAAACGGTTTTGTGACTTCTTTTGGTAAAGTTGGTTCACCAGATTGTAGAGATTCCTCTGATTCCCTTAACTTTTCATAATTTGTGATCCAGGAATCAGGAAGGATTTCGACAAGTTCATCTCTGGAAATCTGTCTGGGTATTTGGGTGCACATGGTATTTCCTTTGGTAGTATCAATACTTAAGAGTAAGGCATTTTCTCCTCTGGGTGGGCAAAGATCCATGACATGATTTTGGACTCTCCACTCCATTTAGAGATGAAGGGTAGCTTGGATGGAGTCTTTGACTTATGGGGCTCCCTGGATTTAGACTTGGATTTTTAGGGCTTCGGTTAGGTACGGGTCATAAAGGGACATGTTCAAATTTTGAAAGATAGTTATGAAGATTGTTCTGGTGTTTAGGGTAACTTCGGTAGTACCCAAATTTGCATGTTGGTACTCCAAATATCTTGTATCCAGAAGAGAAAGTCGAGCTACAACAGGTTGACCTTTTCTTCCGTGATATGTTAAAGCGATTCGGATAGCACCAAAATGGATATGGGTAAAACCATGATTTCTCCATTGTCTGGGAAAATCATTAGGTATTTGAAGGGGGATAAATTTTTACTCTCGAGTGGCAAGAATAGGATGCTGGTCAAGTTTTGAGGCAACAAGTTTTGGTCTGTGTTGGAATAAGGAACAAATTTGGGTCTAGGGTGCAAAAGATTTTTTCGCAAAAGCTGAGTAAGGGTTTATGAGAGGTAGTTCAGTGGAGGATACTTTTTGTTCGTCGGGTAGGATATCTACTTCATAAAGGTAATCATATTTTTTGGATAAGGTTTACATAGAGTAGGGGACATTCATTTTTTCAAGGGAAGAGGATGATGGAAATGACACAGACATATTTAGTAAACTATTCCTCCCTTCGAAAGGATAGGTTGGCTCTGATACTACAGTATAAAGAACAAAGCAATATGTCCTCCCATTTAAGGTGTGTGTGCATGAAAGTATGTTTTGCATGTCTTATTTGATCTATCTAGTGGTCTTTTAGGGTTAAATTGATGTGTATTCCAAGGTTAGTCCAGATGTGTTTAATAGTGGAACAATCCCAAAAAATGTGAGAATATATTGTCACGACCCAAACCCCGATCCGGTGGTGATGGCGCCCCTCGTGAAGACAAGGCCAGCCAACTAACCCATTTCATCTTTTCAAAATAGTTAGTCATTAATAAACAGTTTAAGTATGAATAGATAACAACAAACTAAGCAAAAGATTTTTATAATGCGCGAAAAACAACCTAAAACACAGCTCGACACCGGGGTGTCACAAGTCACGAGCAACTATTGAAGTATAAATACAACTACAAGGTCTAAAATATACAAAGCAAGACTATTGAACGAAAAGGGAGAAAATTGGTGCTGCAAACGCTGACAGCCACCTCGCTAAACTCCGATAAACCTGCCTCCAATCAGCCCGAACCCGCTACCAGGTGTATAAATACTTGCATCTTCACACAAGGTGCAGGGAGTAAAGTGAGTACTCTAACTCAGTGAGTAATAAAAGTACATAACAAATGAGAAGTAAGAAATCACGTAAAGCAAAACAACATGCTGTATAGAAGCAGCGTAAAACCTTTTAAGGAAAAAAAACAATGAAGCTGTGAAATCTTTAGAACATCTTAGCTCAGTTTAAACCTCTTTTGAAAATGACTTTTTCAACAGTTACGCAAGTGAATGCCAAAATAGTTATTGTCGATAAGCACAGAAAATCCACCCCTCGGGCACAAATACCACAACATGACAGGTAAGATGATAAGTAAATATGAAAGATGAACATATAAAGGTTCACCCTCGAGCAATATCTCAGACCTTAGGCTTAGTCTCAGAACAATATCTGCCCCTCGGGCTCACTCTCAAAACAATATCAGCGCCATGGACTCACTCTCAATACAATATCAACCCCTTGGGCTCACTCTAAGATCACAATGGTTACCCGCGATCACTGGGGTGTACAGACTCCGAGACGGGCCCCTTACGACCCAAGCGTAATATCAAGCCATCTCGTGGCATCAACTCTCGGCTCTCGGCCTCACATCACTAAAGCCACCTCGTGGTGTATATATGTATGTCAGTCCATCGGCCTCATATCACTGAGTGTATCCTCACATCTGGCCCTCGGCCGCACTTAGTCCAAAAATTATAACAAGCCCCTCGGGCATTAGTAAAACAGTAGTTTTCAGCCCAAAACATCATTTAAAATATTATTTAAGTCTCAAATCTTAGTAAAAGTGGCTGAGTTATAAAACAGTGGAAACAACATGACTGAGTTCAAGTAATAAGTCAATACAATGAGGAAAGTAGTGATAAAAATCCTCGAAGAGTTCAAATAGTTGGCGCAAAGCCCAAATCATGATGATAACAAATAGGTTTCAGTCAAATACGCGGTAAAATCATCAATCGGGGCGGACCAAGTCACAATCCCCAATAGTAAATGACCCCACGCTCATCATCAAGCGTGTGTCTCAATATAGCACTACGATGTGCGATCCGAGGTTTCAAACCCTCAGGACATCATTCACAATCATTACTCACCTCGAACCGGGATAATCTCTAGCTCGCGATGCCTTTGCCACTCAAATCGGCCTCCACGCACGTCGAATCTATCAAAAATCAGAACGAATACATACAATATTCTAAAGGAACAAAGCCCAAGCGAAAACAATCAATAACGGGCACAAATTCCGAAATTACAAAAACCCGAGCCCCAGGCCCACTTCTTGAAATTCAAAATTTTTCAAATCATTAGATGCCTCATCTCCCCACAAGTTCATAAATATCAGAAGTTCTCAAATCCGACCCCAAATGGTCATTCAAATCCCAAATTAAAAGTCTAATTTCTCAATCCCTGGTTCTTAAATTTTTGGCTTAGCTTTCATGATTTGCTATGTGGGATTTACATAATAATCGAGTGTTGAGTTCAAAAATATTACCTCCAGGTGATTCCCCCTGAATCCCTCTTCAATTAGCTCTCCCAAGCTCCAAAATCACTCAACAATGGAGGTTCTTAACCTCAAAATTGCGTAATAGCCTTTTTAAAATATTCTGCCCAGCACTTAAAAATCCTTCTTCGCGAACGCGGTTAAAGCCTCGCGTTTGCAAAGCACAAAAATTCCATTGAGAAAAATTCTCCTACACGAACGCGACAACCAGCTCGCAAACGCGTAGCTTTACCTAGGCAACCCTCCACGAACGCGATGACTTAAATCCTCTGAAGCTCAGCCTCACCATACTTTATACGTGAACGCGAACCTAACCTACAAATGCGATGCACATGAGTCCTCCATCTTCACGTTCAGGTTCCCATACTTGCGAACTCGTAGAACAAAATTATCATAACATAGAAACACCCTTCGCGAACGCAAGTCTCCGACCACGAACACGAAAAACAATTGTCTGCAACAATTCAGCTAGTTTTCTGCAATTTCAAACAACATAAAATGGTCCAATTGACCATTCGAAACTCACTTGAGGCCCTTGGGACCTCAACCAAACATGCCAACATATCCCATAATGTCATTCAAACTTGTTTCAACCTCCGGAACACTCAAAACAACATCAAAATATTAAATTTGCATCGGATTCAAGCCTAAGAATCCCATAATATTTCGAAATATGCTTTTAACCAAAAACCCATCCAAGCCACGTCCGAATGATCTGAAATTTACACACACATCCCAAATGACACAACAGAGCTACTGAAACTTTCGAAATTTCATTCCGACCTCTATATCGAAATCTCACCTATCGACAGGAAAACGCTAGAATCTCAATTTCGCCAATTCAAGCCTAGTTCCTCCAAAACCCATTTTGATCACGCTCCTAAGTCACATATCACCTCCCGAAGCTAACCGAACCATCAGAACTCGCATCCGAGCCCTCAAACACATAAGTCAACATCCGCTTTCCTTTTCCAACTTAAACCTTCTTAAAAGAGACTAAGTGTCTCATTTCTTATCAAATCTACTCCGAACGCAAACTAATCAACTTGATTACATAAAAGACAGCGAAGCATAAAGAAGCAGAAATGGGGCAAATGGAACAGTAACTCATGAGACGACTGACTGGGTCGTCACATATAATCATCATGTAATTTGCATGTGGGACATTTAGGGTTGATGTTTATCCCTATATGTGCTTGATAGGACCTTGTAGGGATCCTATTATGATAGAATTTCCAAATCAATATTTTATATTGTTTGGACATTGAAGTCTCCACAGCCAGGTGTAATCTTTTTCACAAGGTTCATATTGATTGATAATCTTATAGCACGAAGAGGTAGAGAATAATTCATTTGAGTTGAGACTCCAGATATTATGGTGCGGATTAATTCTATGAGTATTATAATTCATAAAATGATTTATGTTCTGTAAGATTCTATTTGGCAACTCAAAAGATAACTTAGTGAGGTCCCAATTTTTTCCCGATATTATATTACCAATGGTGAGCTTGTCTTTGTTGAAGTTTAGGGGGCCTTGGATAGAAGCTCTTAATTTATTTATATAAGGAATCCAGTTTGATTCCCAAATGTTAAGGTTGGTGTTGTTTATGTCCCATCTAATTCCTTTGATACAATACTACCAACCCTTCAATATATTTTTCCAAATGAAGGAGTGATGGTTTTTATTTGTAGTGTTAGCATATTTATTGATTAAAACATGTGTCCATAGGTAGGTAGTATTTATTAATATCCAAGCTAGACTGGTAAGTATGGTTGAGTTTTTGCTTCTAGCTTTCCTAATTTCTAGTCCCCCTATTTGTTTATCCTTCGTAATTGTATCCCAACTCAGAAGGTGGATCTTTATTTTGTCAGGAGTAGAGTTCCATAAGAAAGTTCTTTGTATCTTATAAATATCCTTGATTGTTTTTGTAGGGAGATGGGAGTACTGCATGATATGATTTGGAATATTGTTAAGAGTGGGGATGACTAGAGTGCATCTACCAGCCATATTTTGCCATCTGGATTTCCAGCTTCCCAAATTTATTCTCATTCTATCAATCACAAATTGATAGTATTTGTGACTAGGTTTTGAGTTAATTATTGGAAACACTAAGTAGATACCAAATTTATCACTAATCTTTATGTTGAAGATGGAAAACAATTCCTTCCTAGCTGTTTTTTAGCAATTGGGAGATACAATTAATTTTGACTTTGTTTTGTTAATAGACTGTCCTGAAAGTAGGTAGAAGTTGTTGAGGCTTTGGATAATTATTAAAACTATTTTAGTATTAGCTTTACCTATGAGGTTTATGTCAACAGCAAAAAATAGGTGTGATAAAGTATGACATCTAGGGTTAATCTTTAAAGCATCCTATTTCCTGATATCAATTTTGTGATTGATCATAATTGAAAGCATCTCCATACATATAATGAAGATGTATGGGGACATTGGTTCACCTTGTTTGATCCCTCTTGTTGGGGTAAAGAGGTCTGATTTGGTACCATTTACTAGGACAGAATAACTAGGAGTGGTTATGCAAGACATAATTAGGTTTGTGATTTTTGGTGGGAATTTGAAGTAATTTAAAGTTCTACAAATAAAGGACCACTCAAGTTTATTAAAAGCCTTTTCAAGATCTATTTTAAGGATCATATTTCGTTCTTTAGCTTTTGAATTCCTAATGTAATTAACTACTTCCTTATTAATTAAAGCATTATCACAAGCACTTCTTCCCTTAATAAAACTTGCTTGATGAGGACCAATTAGATTGTTGAGAAAAGGTCTAAATCTATTGGCAATGATTTTGGTAATAATTTTATATATGGCGTTACAGAGGCTAATAGGCCTAAAGTTTTTTAAGTTATTGGCATTTTCAAATATTGGAATTAGGAACAAGTAAGTATTATTAATGGTTATAGGGATGTGGCAATCTTTAAAAACTTTTTAACATAAGGCATTGACACTATATTTTATGGTATTTCAATATTTTTGATTAAAAAAAGGGTGCAGACCATCCGGACCCGGTGATTTGTAGGGTTTAAAAGATAATATTGCCTTCATAATTTCTTGATTATTAAGGGGTACGTCTAGGCATGATAGATCATTATTCGTGTCTGTAGAGGACTCCTTTATGTTAGTGTGCCAATTAGAAGGAGAATGAGAGGTGGTAAAGAGGTCCTTCAAGTAGTTTATAGTATGAGTCATTATACTTTGATGGTCATCTATCCAATTTCCCATGTCATCCTTGAAGAAAACTATTCTATTAATTCTTCTTTTATTTGTAGCACTTATATGGAAAATGTTTGTATTAGCATCACCGTCGTTTAGCCACATTACCCTGGATCTTAATTTTCAGTAGTCTTCTTTTAGTTTGATGATGTCATTATATTGTTGTGTCAGATTGTCCTCTAATGTTTGGAGAAAGGGGTTAGTATGATAATTAGGACTTCTTCGTATCCCTCCTAGTCTAGGAATAATTTTCTTTTTCTTTTATGAATACTACTAAAGTTTTCTATACTCCAGTGTCTTATATCCTCTTCAAAAGAAGTAGTTGTGTTTAGAAGATATTTGTAAGTTCAATTTTTGTTCACTAGGTTAATAAAATTCGGATGGTAGCACCACATTGTTTCTAATCTAAAAGGTTTTTTCATTTAGTTTTTGTTCATATTAATTAGGGAGATTAGATAGGTTTATGATCCGAGTATAACAGCTGGATTATAGAGGCTTGGGGGTATTGATAAAGCCATTCCACATTGGAGTACACCTTATCTAGTCTTTCCATAATTAGTCCCTTATTTTTTTCTATAATTTGACCATGTAAATTTTGACCCTTTAAAGCCTATGTCAAGAAGTTTATACTGATTAAGGCTAGCAATTATTTTCCTAGCTCTATTTTGATTGACTGCTTTGCCACCAATTTTTTTCATCAGTTCTAGTAACATCATTAAAGTCATCCCCTATAAACCATGCCCCTTTATAATTTTCAGAAATATTTTCTATGTTTTTCCAAAGATTGTCTTTATTATATTTATTGGTACTAGCATAAATAGAACTAAATAACCAAGATTTATGGTTAGGTTGTACCTCTATAATGGCATGGATCTCCTGATTTCCTCTTGTAAAATTATTCACTACAACCCTATTGTGATTCCAATGAATCACCATTCCACCAGCCTGTCCTTCTGCTGACAATTTTATAATTTCTGTGAAGTTGAACTCCTCAAGAGTGAAAATGTGAGTAGTCATCCCGGTTTCCAGTAGTGCAATCAAGATAGGCTTGTCATTATCCATGAGTTCCCTAAGGTTTGTTCTAAAGTTAAGGTTGTTAGCACCTCGAACATTCCAGATAATGAAGTTAATTTGTTGATTCATTAGTGGGGGAGTCAGGATGTTGTTTCAGTTGTCCCTCATTGCCATTGCAATGTTTCTCTTGTGGGATGAAACTAGGACTACCATATTTTTCCTACTGTTGGATCGTGTGAGGGCCTTATATCAATTGAGCATTTGAACATAGTCATTAGACAACTGATGATGCATTTCTTGTTGAGTCTTTCTTTAAATATGAGAATTTTTACCTCGTTTAGGCTTGAGAATGCAACCCTTGGTTTCCCCTGGTGATGGATGTTCTATTCCCCCTCCCCTGGACCTTGTTCTTGCTCTTGCATGTTCTCTAATGGTTGTGGTTGAGCTGGTTCTTCTACTTGAGCATGTGGATCTTGTTGTTGGATAGTTGGAGGTAGGGGTTGTTGCACATCTCAACGAATGAAGATAGAATTCACTATTGACATCTCTTCTGGAGCAAATAATGGGAGATTGAGAGGAATATTTGGTGACATTAAGGTCTGTGGGTTGCCTGAAATATTCCACATGTCTTTCATGTTGGTCGTAAGGTTTTGGTTTATTGATGGTACCAGTGGCTGCAGGATATTGTTCATCCACATCTGGTTAATATAATTGTTCATTGCTAGATGCATGCCTTTTGAGATTAGTTGAGCCAAGTAGTTCGGGTTCTGGATGATTAGAACTGAATCTTGGCCATTGATTTGTAGGTTGAACGATATTGCATGGCCCATGAGGCCCAGCTCTATCCAAGATTGGGGTTGCTAGTTGGGAGGGTTTGGAGGTTGTGCATAGATTACTGGAGGGGTAGGAGGGGGGAAGGTTGTCCATCAGATAGGAACGATAGAGACGATGGAGTTGAATCAATATATATCTTCTCCTTAGAGTTAGTGGTGTGCGAGGCATTCTGGGATGAAGTATTTGCTAATATAGGGGAAGCAACACCAACAGTTAAAGTTGATGATAAGGGAATAGATAAGGTAGGAGGCTTAGTATCTATTTTGCATGGAGGAATGGATTGGTTTCATAGGGGATTTATCAAAATCTTCCTCATATTTTTCCTCTGACACTTGCTGACTTATGTTTGCCAAGTGTTTTAATTTGGAGTGGTCATTTGTTTGCATGCGAATAGTGTTAGGCGGATTTCTTGAGATATCAATATGATTTGTATCTATTACGTTAGTAGGGATACTATTATGAAGAAGGTCATTGGTCGTTATGGATTTTAGAGTATCATTACCGGGGTTATTAGTATAGTAAATCATTTTAGAGTATCATTACCGGGGTTAGAGTGTCTTTTGTGGAGACACATTTCCTCCACTTGGTTGATGGCAGGAGTGTCTTGCATGGTTAGGGCTAGTGGTATTAGCGAAACCACTATTTTTTGTAGAAACTATGTGACCAAGCTTATTTAGTTGATTATTAGTAGTAAAAGTGTGATTAAGGGGTTCTTGTGCCTCATTAGTAGTTTTAGCCAACTTTATTTATTAAAATTATCATAAAGTATAGAATTTTTATCAACGTATTATAACTTACCTGTTTCTGCATCGAAAATTCTTACGTTTATACTTGGTGCATTGAGGAGTTTTGTTGTTGTCGATCCTTCTCCTCGATCAGTGATTGGCCCTTTCTTCCTTTTGGAAAAGGATACAGTCTGCCACTCACTTGTAGTATTTATTGCCAATTGCTTTTGGTTATTAATCCCCTGATTGGTCGTAGGTTGGTTATGTAAACTTGAGGTAGAACACTTTAATGAACAGTGACCTAGGCATCCACAAGATTTGCATAGGATATTATCCCCTTCATAAAGAATTGGTTGTTTGTGAGATCCAATTTTTATATAGGATTGTACAGTTTGTTCCGGTGGAATTTGGACACACTCCTTGCATATCTACCTCTAATGGTGGATGATGCACATGCATCTATTTTGAGTAATTTTCCTAGAGTATTCCCAATCTTTGCCAGTATGATCCCGTCGTAAAATTCAGTTGGGAGCTGAGGCAATCTAGTCCATATAACCGTGTAGCTATGAGTAGCCCTGGTTGCTACAGAATTTGGAGTCCATTTTTGAACAGAAAGAAAGAATCCATTGATGAACCATGGACCGTTTTGTAATGCTTTTCTTGAGTTTTCCTCTTCGTTAAATTTAACTGTATAGTATTCTTCACCAAGGTCTATTAGGGAGAAGTTCTCCGTAGGTCTTTGTAGATTTTGTATTTTCGCTTTGAGGTAGTGATGTAGAACTCTTTTTCGTGTTAGTTTACTAATCACTGAGAAGTTCCAAGGATCATAGATTCATTGGATATCTTCATCAGATAGAGCTATGCTTTTTATCCCATGTTCTTCTATCCTTTATGTATCTGGGACAGTAGTGGTATGTGAGAGGTCCATGGACACTGGTGAAGGAGAGCTTTCATTGGGGATTTCATTGGGAGATTGTATTTTCCCTAGTAGTTTATTCTTATAGGAACTTATTTGGTCTAGAGGATTATGTTGGGAATGAAGTAGTTCAATGTCAGGAGGTTTTGGAGGAATAAAAATTTTCAGATTACTAGTGTTTTGGTTATTGTAGTCATGGTTGGGAGAATTGGGAGTAGAGAGAAGGTAGATCTTCTCTCTCTAAATTATAAATTTAAGTTAATTCTATATAGGCTACCCTTTGATATAGTAGATGCGAATCCATTGTACTAACTTATCTTTTTTTCCTATAAATTTCATAGCAACTTACATATTGCAGCCATATTCCGTGTCAAAATATGCAACATATTCAGTCCTCCAGTAGCTTTAGGCAGCAATTGTTTATATTTGGAATTGGACATTTAACCCTTTATATAAGAAAA
>MU697191.1:137996-157200 GCA_026770625.1 Nicotiana glauca | reverse complement strand
GGGGGGGGGGGGGGGGGGGGGGGGTTGTATATACTTTAAGTATAAGGAGTGTATATGTGACTAAGTAAATTAAAATAAATGAAAGTGAAATATCCATAATGAAAACAAATTAGAAATTGCATTTCTAACTACATTTTTAAAAACTTCTAAAAGAGAATAAATATAAAAACTTTATTCTTCACTCATTTAAAATTTTCTTATTGAACTTTTAATTAAAAGTAGAATAATCTTTTTTTTTTAAATTAGCACCAGTTAAAATTCTTATATAGGAAATGAGTACAGGTTTTTTGATAACAAGTACAAATTATTTGATAAGATATTGTAGTAATTACTAAAGAGGATATTTTTGCATCTTGTTCACGCATGGGTTTTTATTTTCTTCTTACATAATTTATACTAAGAATACACCCGAATTTCTCATTTCCATTTCAATTTTCTTTTTCGATTGTTTTACTTCAAGTTATAATATTAGATGTTGTAATGACCTGGTCGGTCGTTTTAAGAATTAACGCCCTGATGCCCTATTATCTGCTTTTCTCGTATTTTTTTTTACTATTGTGAGTTGTCGAGAGGATTCGTTTTGAGTTTCAAAGTATTTTGGGACACTTAATCCCTAAATGAGAGCTTAAACTTTAGAATTTGGGCCGTAGTCGAAGTAGTGTGAAAACGGCCACGGAATGGAATTCCGTCGATGGTTCTATGCTTATGTGCATGGATTATCGCCAGCTAATTAAAGTTGCAGTGAATAACCGGTATCCTTTGACTCACATTGATGATATGTTTGACCAGTTACAGGGTGAGCGAGTGTTTTCTAAGATTGACTTGCGTTCAAGTTACCATTAGTTGAAGATTGGGGAGCTAGATATCCCGAAGACTGCTTTTAGGACTCGGTATGGTCATTATGAGTTCCTTGTTATGTCATTTGGGCTAATCAACGCCGTAGCAGTATTTATGCATTTGATGCACAATGTGTTCCATCCTTATCTTGACTCGTTCATCATTGTCTTTATTGATGATATTCTGGTATACTGCCGTAGTCGGGAAGATCAAAAGCATCACCCGAGGACAGTGCTTCAGACTTTGAGATAAAAGAAATTATATGCGAAGTTCTCGAAATGTGAGTTTTGGTTAGATTCCGTGGCTTTTTTGGGTCACGTGGTGTCGAGTTAAGGGAGCAAGGTGGATCCGAAGAAAGTGGATGCAGTGCAGAGTTGGCCCAGATAATCCTCAACTATGGAGATGCGTAATTTTCTTGGCTTGGCGGGTTATTACCATAGATTTGTTGAGGGATTTTTATCTATTGCAACACTTATTACCAGGCTGACCCAGAAGGGTGCTTCGTTCCATTGGATGAAAGAGTGTGAGGAGAGCTTCCAGAAGCTCAAGATAGCTTTGACTACAACCCCAATATTGATTTTACTTATAGGTTTGGGTCTTATACTGTCTATTCTGATGCCTCTATGATTGGCCTTAGAGCAGAATTGATGCAGGAAGGTAGGGTGATTGCCTACACATCTAGACAGCTCAAGGTGCATGAGAATAACTATCTTGTCCCTGATCTCGAGTTGGCTACCATTGTTCGATAAGAAGGACCTTAATTTGCGTCAGAGGAGATGGTTAGAGTTGCTGAAGGACTATGATATCACTATCTTCTATCACCCGGGCAAGGCCAATGTGGTGGCCGATGCTTTGAGTCTCCGAGCAGCGAGATTGAGGAGTTTGGCTTATATACCGGTAGCGGAGAGGCCCCATGGCGATGGATGTTCAGACGTTAGCCAGCCAGTTTGTGAGATTGAAACTTTCGGAGCCCAGTCAGATTCTAGCTTGTGTGATTTTGCGGTCTTCCTTATTTGATCGTATCAAAGAGCGTCATTATGATGACCCTCATTTTCTCGTCCTCAAGGACAAGGTTTTGCATGGTGATGCCATGGGAGGTGACAATTGATGATGACAATGTATTACGAATGCAGGGTCAGATTTGTGTACCCAATACTGATGGGCTTCGGGAGTTGATACTATATGAGGCCCATATTTTGTGGTATTCTATCCATCCGGGTGCCACAAAGATGTACCTGGATTTGAGACAACACAATTGGTGGAGGCGAATGAAGAAAGATATAGTTGGGTTTGTAGTTCGGTGCCTCAACTGTCAGCAGGTAAAGTATGAGCACCAGAGACCGAGTGGTTTGCTTCCGCAGATAGAGATTCCGGAGTGAAAATGGGAGTGAATCACCGCGGACTTCGTAGATGGACTCCCACAGACCTTAAGGAAGTTCTATGCCATTTGGGTGATTGTGGATCAGCTGACCAAGTCCGCACATTTCATTCATGTGTGTACTACCTATTTTTTGGACCGGTTGGCAGATATTTATATCTAGGAGATTGTTCGTCTGTATGGCATTCTGGTTTCAATCATTTCAGTTAGAGGTACTCAGTTCACATCACGGTTCTGGAGGGTCGTACAACATGAATTGGGTACTCGGGTGGAGTTGAGCACATCATTCACCCCTAGACGGACGGACAGAGCGCACTATTTAGATTCTTGATGATATGCTCTATGAGTGTGTGATAGAGTTTGGAGGTTCTTGGGATAATTTTTTTCCATTTGCAGAGTTTTCCTACAACAACAGTTATCAGTCCAGCATTCAGATAGCACTGTATGATGCTTTGTATGGTAAATGGTGTAGATCACTAATGGGTTGGTTCGAATTGGGTGAGGCCAGATTATTAGGCAAAGACTTGGTTCACGATGTCTTGGAGAAGGTTAAGGTGATTCAGGATAGACTCCTTATAGCCCAATCCAGACAGAAGTTATGCGGACCGGTAGGTTCGTGATGTTTCCTATACGGTTGGAGAGTGGTTCTTGCTTCAGTTTTTGCCTATGAAAGGCTTTATGAGATTTCGGATGAAGGGGAAATTGAGTAAGTGGTTTATTGGTTCCTTTGAAGTATTGCGATGTGTTGGGGAAGCTGCTTATGAGCTTGCCTTACCTCCCAGCTTGGTAGGAGTTCATCCGGTATTTCATGTTTCGATGCTCTCGAAGTATTATGGTGATTTGTCGCACATGTTGGATTTCAATTTAGTTCATTTGGACAAGGATCTATCTTATTGTGAGGAGCCAGTGGTGATATTGGATAGGCAGGTTCAAAAGATGAGGTCAAAGAACATTGCATCAGAGAAGGTTCAGTGGCGGGGTCAGTCAGCCGAGGAGGATATTTGGGAGACTGAGCAGGATATGCACAGTCGTTACCCTTATCTATTAACAACTTTAGGTATGTCTTTATGCTCGTTCGAGGACGAACGAATGTTTTAAGAGGGGGAGGATGTAACGACCCGGCTGGTCATAGTAAGAATTAACGCCCCAATCCCCTATTAAATGCTTTCCCTGTGTTTGTTTCTGCTATTGTGAGTTGTCAGGAGGATTCGTTTTGAGTTTCAGAGTATTTTGGGACACTTAGTCCCTAAATGAGAGCTTAAGCTTTAGAATTTGGACTGTAGTCTGAGCTGTGTGAAAACGGCCTCAAAATAGAATTTCGTCAATTTCGAGAGCTCCGTTGGGTGATTTCGGGCTTAGGGGCGTGTTCGAATTATGTTTTGGGGATCCGTAGCTTATTTAGGCTTGAGATGTCGAAAGTTTAATTATTGAAGTTTTCGTATCGGTAGTGAGATTTTGATATCGGGGTCGGAATCCGATTCTCAAAGTTGGAATAGCTCCATAGTGTTGAATATGACTTGTGTGCAAAATTTGGGGTCATTCAGACTTGGTTTGGTTGGTTTCGGCATCGGGTGTAAGATTCTTAAAACTTCAAGTTTGTATGATGTTTTATGATGTGTTGAGATGTTTGGTTGGGGTCCCGGGTGCCTCGAGTGAGTTCCAGATGCTTAATGAAAGTTGGAATTGAACTTAGGCTGTTCTGAAAATTTGCTGCTTCTGGTATTTTCGCACCTGCAATGAGGAGCCTGTAGGTGCAACACCGTAGAAGAGGTTATACAATCGCAAGTGCGGTCTACGGCAACAGTGAAGATGGTATGCGGCCAAGGACCGCAGAAGCGGACCGCATATGCGGGTAAATGGTCGCAGGTGCGAAACTTGGCCTTTTAATGAAAATCCACAGGTGCGGAGTAGGAGCGGCCGGTGAGGTCAACCCCTCGTAGATGAGAGAGGCAGAAAAAGAGAAAATCGAGGGTTTGAGTTCATAACTTGAAAAATCAAATTTGGAGCTTGGGGTAGGGATATTCTGTGTGGATTTTGAAGATAAGATCTTGAGTATTGATTCCTAACCCCTTTCTTGTTGGATTCCATTAATCTAATCTTATTTTGGTCATTTAATTTCGGATTTGGGATGTAAATTGGGAGAAATGAGGAAAAGATCCCTAACTTAAAATCTGAGTTTTGAGGGAGATTTTGGCGTCGGATTTTGATAATTTTTGGATTAGTGTTCTCGTGAGTGAATGGGTATTCTAAATTGGTAACTTTTACCTAATTCTGAGACGTGGGCCTGAAGAGAATTTTGGGCGTTTTTCTATTTTCTTATCTTAGCTTCGATTACTTTATATAAATTCATTGTTTGTAGTTGTGTTCACATTATGAAATTTATTTGATTAGATTTGGGCCACTCGGAGTTGGATACCCATGACAAGAGCGTAGTTTCGGGTTGATTCTGTGTTGGTTCGAGGTAAGTGACTTGCCTAACCTTGTGTGGGGGAACTCCCCTTAGGATTTGGTGCTATTGTTATATGAGTGCCATGTACGTGAGGTGACGAGTGCGTACACGTGCTAATTGTTGAAAACCCGCTTTTCATTAAGTAAATATCTATGTTTTCTTGTAATTGAGCAAATACTTGTACTTGAAACCTCTTATTTTGTTTAGGAAACACATGTTTATATGATCTTATTGTCTTACCTGCTTTAACTGCTTACTTGTACTCTATGCAGCATGTTTAGAGTAGAATTCCTTTTCATTCTCGAATAGAATTGTAGATTCTTTCTTGAGACTGTCGATATCCCGGGAGATTCCCATTGCATGTTTACTTTGGTACTACGGATCGGTATTCCGGGAGATCCCCCTGCACGTTTACATTTAGGACTAGGGGACGACACCCGGGAGATTCTCCTGTACTGGATATTTAATTTATTGTGACTACAGATTGGTATTCGAAGAGTTTTCCATGCACATTTATGATTTGGACTACGGGACGATATCCCGGGAGATCCTCTAGACATTTACGTTTGGGACTACGGGACGATATCCTAGGAGATCATCTGTTGCTATTTCTATGTACTGAGTTAGATTCTTTTTGTGATTTTATTCGTTATACAGTGTTAATATTTTAATTATATTGTCGTATTCCATATAATTTCCGTGTTTTCTATCTATAACTAGTAGGGCCCTGACCTTCCTCGTCACTACTCGACCTAGGTTAGGCTTGGCACTTATTGGGTACCGTTGTGGTGTACTCATGCCCTTTCCTGCACATATTTTTCGTGTGCAGATCCAGGTTCTTCGGCTCAGCCATAACGTCAGTGAGGCGAGGCTATCTTCAGAGACTTCGAGGTATATCTGCCGCGTCCGCAGACCGAGGAGTCCCTCTCTATTCTCTGTTTTAGCTATAGACCTCCTGTACTTACTTTGTTTAGACGATTGCAGTTAGAACATTTTGTATTTCCTCTAGTTTATGATTCATGAGATTCTGGAATTTGGTGGTGTTAATATTGGTCAAGAGTGTTGTTATTGCGCATGCCAAGCGGCATCTTAATCTTTTATATTGTATTACCCTTGAATTGCTAGTTTCGTATGTTTGTTTTCCTTTTTCTGCAAATTGTTAGGCTTACGTAGTTGTATAGACTAGGCGCCGTCACGATAGTTCCCGGAGGGAGAACTTGGGTCGTGACATATGTACTTTTTAGCTACATATAACCTTTCCGTATTTTTGAAAGTCAAATATCTAAATATCCTTATACAACAGTAATCACACAAAGTGTTATATAGAGAGTTTACATATTTAATTTTAAAAATAATGAGGTAACTCTCTCTCTATATATATACATATAATATTACATACTACTCCCTCCGTTTCAATTTATGTGAACCTATTTTCTTTTTGGTCCGTGCCAAAAAGAATTACCCCTTTCCTTATTTGGAAACAATTTACCTTTATGCAATGATTTATAACCACACAAAATATATGTGCCTCATTTTACACCAGAAGTTCAAAAGTCTTCTCTATTTTCTTAAACTCCGTGCCCAGTCAAATGGGTTCACATAAATTGAATCGGAGGGAGTATTTGGTTTTAGTCCCATTTGATTTTGAAATATAAGGAAGGTTACATTTTTTTTTATTACAAATAAGCAACATTATAGGGGTGTTTATTACAAATAATAACTGTGGAATTGAAAATTTCCTAATTCTTGGTAAGCGGCTTTCAGTTGCTTCCCGCCTATATATAGCCCAACCCTACGTATATAAGTGGGTACCAAATAGGCAATATTTTTTCTACATTAAACCCTCAGCAGCTCTTTTGTTGTTCTTCACTTCACTTTTCAATTCTTGAAGAGTGTTCTTAGGGTTCAGAAAAAAGTACTTCCTTTCTTCCATTGAAAACAAAAAACATGATGAGCAGTAAAACAAGCAATAATAATTCTCCATATCCAGTACTTGGAATCAGATTTCGACCCACTGATGAAGAGCTTATTCGTTATCTACTCAAATTCGTTTCTTGCAAGAGTTTCTCGTGTGATAATATTCGAGTTGAGGATCTTTACGGGAATAAGAAGCCATGGGATATATTCGAAAGCAATTTTCTGGGAGATGATGATACAAAGGTTAACTATTTCTTTACTAAGTTGAAGAAAACAAAAGCGGGTGGTTCAAGGTTCAGTCGACGGCTGATCGGAGGAGGCTGTTGGAAAGGACTTGACAAACACAAATCAGTTTTTAAAGGGTCAACGTTGGTTGGGTCCAAGAAAAGTTTTCGATATCTTGAAAAAGAGAAAAGTGTCGATCAAGGAATTAAAAATATTGTTTGGAATATGAAAGAGTATAGTCTTAATGACAACATACTAAAGGTGTTAAGACAAAGAAATATACTTCAGCATGAGGATTATGTTTTATGCTGTATTAAGCGTAAATCAGTACATGCTAATGATCATATGGAAATAGCGGACAGTGGAAACAACGTTGTTGCTGTTATGAATACCATGTTTTCGACAATTCAAGAACATGACTATGTTACAAGTTCTTCAGAGGATCAAGGGACAGGTGTTCAAGATTTGTGTCCTTCAAATCAATTCTCATCATCCGAACATAATAATGCGTTTGATCAGTTGCAATTAGTGGATGTACAAGCGCAAAATATTGAAGAGATGGCACCTTCAGTTCAAAATCATGTTGAATATGTTGGAAGTTCTTCGACAACTTCAAATCAATTCACATACTACTCACCTGATAATAATGGCTTTCAGTTGCAACAAGACCTTAGTAATATTGAATGTGATGATAGGGCTACTGTTCCATCAACATTGGCTGAGATAATGAACAATATTGATCATGTGGATTGGAAAGTGTACGAGTACACGGGTAGTTTACTAGCAGAAAAATCAAATAGTACTGCAAAACCCCAGTTGCCTATCTGCAATATTGATGAGCAGAACATAATGTGTCCAATGGCTCAAGGAAGTAGTACTGCCATGGTTAATGAAGAAAACATTAATGCTGGATTTGTGTCTGATCAGTGGTCAAAAGAGCAAGTGCACAACATTGAAGAGAGGGAACCTATCAGTTTTACTGATATGTTAACATCATCCTTAGTTATAAGCAGCGACGAGTGCTTTACAATGGAGGAATTATTGGGTTCTGATGATGATGATGTTATTGCAGCAGACTTAGATTGGATGACCACTGAGACTCAATAGGCAGGCTCTTTGAATCAAGTCATAAGTTAAGCAATAGTTACTTTGTAAACTTCTTTTATAGGTGAAATTCTTTTATTGTAAATTAAGTATGAATACTATGGTAACATGCATGGAAGAAATAGGGACTCAATATGACTAATACTTGTGGACATGCTAAATGGACACAACTACATGACATTATGATAACCACATAAAAGTTTGGCTATAGATAACCTGTATATGCAACATCAGTGCTTAGTACAAATATTCTATTTTTAAAACTATTAAACTCTAATTGGCATCATTTCTTGTTATACTCAAAAAATAGATAGCACAAACTGTATAGGGGCCTGGAGAAAATTGTCTTTCCTTTCTGTTATTTGAGAATTAGCTAACTGACAACTGCTATGTAGTGCTGCTCTTGGTGATTAATGGTAATTTTAATTACCAAAAAAATAGCCTTAAGTAATAAGCAACGACGAGTCCTTGAATGGAGAAATTATTGGGTTCTGATGATGATGTTATTGCAGCTCAGACTTAGTAATATAGGCAGTTTATATTGTTACTTTGTGAACATGAATATATAGGTGAAATTCTTTTATAGGTAACTTTGCAAAATTAAGTATGAATACTATGGTAACATGAAAAGAAGTGAGTTCCATTTTGTTTGGATTCCTAATAATAAAGTGATTCTATGCGGTGGAAGCTGGAAGATATTACACAGAAGAAAGCTTAGAAAGATCAATTCTTTACTACTTACTTTAATGTGAGAAAGTTTGTTTTTATTAATTAACTCGATTGCTTCTTGTAATTATGATTTAAAGCTATCCTTTAATTAGTAGTTTGAAGTGTACAAAAAACTGATTATGGTCTTTATTCATCCTAGGCTAGTTAGTACTCAATAGTCAATACTCCCTCCTCCATAGGCGGATCTAGGATTTGAAGGTGGGGGTGCCATAATTTCTTTTAATTTACACCTTGTAATGATTAATATGAAATTTGTTAGAAATATTTATTCGGGTCAACTTAAAAAATATTTTTTATTTGCAAATAAAAAAATTACATCTAAGATATTAAAAAATGGACGTAATTAGCATTTTAATTAAGGAATCACACATTTATTATACCAACACAAGTAAAATCAACATTTTCACTAGGAAATTATATTTTTTTTTGTATATTAAAAATAAATTTGCACAAGTAAGATAACATTTCCCATAAGGGAATTACATCAAGCAGAATAAGAAATTTTTTAAAAATACCTTCAATAGATAAATCATACTCCACAAGTATAGAATTAAATAAACTACAAGTTCTCAAAAATCAGAATCATAAATCTCATCTTCTTTAGGCAATGCGTACAAATTTTTTTTCATAATTTAATAGTGAAGAAATTTAAATTATATTTAATAACCATAAAATAACACGACTTTCTATGATATAATAAAAAAAGATGAAAAAAAATTGGTCTCAATTGAAAATTCCCAATAAAACCCAAAATTTTTGGATATGAAAGAAGAAAACTCATAAATGTGAGATTAACAAGAATGAAAACTCATAAATTTGAGATTACCAGGAATGCTTGTTTTATAAAATTTTATAATTTTGAAGTCTCTTTTTTGGGTGTTCGTGTTAGAGACCACATATAAATAACAATAGAATAAAGAAAAGAAAAATATAAAAACGATAAATAGAAAATTGGGAGGTAGCCGAAAAGCAAAATGATTGGAACAAAAAAATAAATAAAAAGCACATGAAAAAGGAAAGTCGGATAAGGTTCAAGATAATTCCCAACTTGAATTTTACACACGAGAAATTCTTTCAAAAAGATATACCAGTCATGACACCTTTGTCTAATTTACGGCTACGGGGTGGTAAGATCAGATATTTAACCTAATTTAAGAAAATTACAACGTAGGTATATAAAAATTTTATCATCTTAGCGGGTGTCATGCCACCCATTGTAAAAGGGTGGATCCGCTCCTGACTCCCTCCCTTCACTTATCTTTATTCACTTTTTAACTTTGCACTCCTTTTAAAAAAAAAAAAGCAAATAAAATATGTATTTTATAATTTTATCCATAATAATACCATAAAATAGATCTTCAAAAGCAGAGTTTTTCAAATTTTAGCCATGAGAGGTCTCAAGATCTTAACTTCCCACCAAAATTATAGAACAAAATACTTCAACCTCACATGGTAAAGCTCGAAACTTCACCAAACCTCTTTCTTCACCTAAAAGGGTATCAATTTTTTTTGTTTTCCGTACCTAGTAAGTAGAACAAATTTCAACTTTCACAGGTAAAACACCAATTTTCTCAGTGTTAATCTCTACCCAAAAGGGTGATCTAAAAAGTGCCACGAAACACTAAGCCTACAACAGGCATTCAGGCAAGATCCTTTTTTGATAAATAATATACATTGAAATGAAACTACAATAACATTGTGAATTATTGAACATAGAAATATTTTTAAAATTAATTTATTGCCATATGACAAACGATGAGATCGACCGAATTAATCTATTAACGGTTTTTCTAAAAATTAGTTTACACTCTAATTACAGCATTTTACTTATGTTTGAGTTTAAATGATAGCGAATTGCACTCATTATGTGTTTTATGTCTTGTAGGAATTGATTCAGAGTTAAAATGATAATCGAGAGCTAAATCAAACAAGTTGGAGCTTTGAAGTCTCAATAAAAGTCCAAGGAATTAAACCAAGATCGCGCTCGGGGGTCAGGAGCCAAGTTTGGATGTCAAAAAGTGAAGAAAATGAATTACTCTGGAAAACTAACACTGTCGCGCTGCATGGGGCAGGACGACTATGTAAATTGCTAATGTTTGTCAGAAACTACTCTCTGAACTTCCCCACTACTACATCACATGGTGTGGTGCGCCTGTACAAATTTGCTCAGAACATTTTCCTGTTTCGGCTTGGAAATGGTAGTTTCATCCTGGTCGTTCCTATATGGTATCAGTACAGCAAAAACAGGACTTAGATGACTTTTGACCTAGGAAGTTGGAGAGCATTGGAGGCGACAAGACACAAGATTTCATCATCTTTCCATCAATTCAATACGGGAGTTTGGATTGTAACATTAGATTGATATTTCTTATTCTTTAATTATAGTTATGATAACTTCCTCCATGATTATGGAGTAGTTTTCCTTAGTGTTTGATGGATATGGTTTTGATTGATATTTGTCGATTTCAACTCTACTTCTTTGCTTGAATTCGTTTATGGAGCTTTGAATTGTTTGCAACTTTATTCACTAGTTCAGTTAACCGAAAGATGAGTAATGTGGTGATTATCTTACATTATTTGTTTGGTTTAATTCAAAGATTCTCTTAAGTAATCGATAGAGCTTGTTGAATTGTTGATTAAATCAAGTTAGGAGAATATTCAAGAGACGTTTTTCTGAATACTAATCCATTAACGCATGATTGCATATTTTCACAATGCTTATATTAGTTCACCTCGTAGAGTTAAGATTTAATCGAGAAAGGTGTCTTGATTACAAGTTTGAACTAATTATCGAGTGAATTCATGAGAATTAGAACATTAGAGTGAATTGAACTAAAGTTTACTCCTAATTAGTTATCTTGCATCTATCTTGTTATGACCCTTATCTCTCTCATTGATAAGAAACCAATTATGCTAATCTCGAGCTTGTTGCAGTCAACTTTCATAGTTAATTTTAATTATTAAGGATCCAAACCAACCTGTTAATCATCCTGAATAGCGTTAAGATAGAAATTCAATCCCTATGGGAATGATATTCATAACTATACAACTTTTGGCTAGCGAACATTAATTTCATATTGTGCTTTGCATTCGTCAAATTTTGATGTTGTTGTCAGGGAATGTCAATCAATAGTGTTTAAATTAATTAGTGATGTTAATTGAGGAACCAATTTTATTTTATTATTCACGGGTTTTCTCTTACGTGTATAGGCAACATGTTAAGCTATGTGGTGTATGACTCGAGTTTCTTCAAAATAAGTAATTCCATACGATCTAGAGGTGGAAAAACATCTGCGGAAATTGAGGAAAGAGAAAGAGCTTACCAAAATATTCTCGGGGCAATCTTCAAGCCAAGAGAACATGGCTAAAAACGGTGAGGCGGTAGTTGATTTGGATGCACGGGAAGTAGCTCTAAAGGAAGAAGCCACATGGGTAGCTATTGAGGAAGCTCTAGAGGTGAAGAAACGGTTGACGGGAACGGAGGACGAATATTCTACCTAAACCGACCTCTAGTTGAAGATGAATTTGAAAATAATATGCCTAGGTCTGGACGATCACTGAGAAACAATGTTGCGTCCTTCTCTGTTTGCAACCAATAATTTTGAGATCAAGTAAGGGCTACTTTAGACCATTCAGAACAATTATGTCTTCTAAGGCAAACCCAAGGAAGATCCAAATACTCATTTGATGGATTTTGATTAGATTATGAATACATTCCAGGACAACGCGGTATTGAAAGATGCTATCTATTTAAGGATATTCCCTTTGTCACTGAGGGAAGATTCTAAGTACTGGTTGCGGAGTTTGCAGACTTGGTCAGTTCAAACTTGGGAAAACATGACAAAGACGTTCCTTGAAAAATATTTTTTCATGGAAAAAATAGGAAAAATTCAAAGAAAGATCCTCAACTTTGAGCAGAAAGATACAGAAACCGTGTTTGAAACATAGGACTGATTTAAGGATATTTTGAGAATATATCAGCATCATGGAGTAGACTTTTGGATGCAATTCTAAGATTTCTAGGGACACCCTCTGGTAGGAGGACGCTAAACAGCGTAGTTGGAGGTCCTCTTATGAAAAAAACTCATAAGGAGATTATTGTAATTGTAAAGTAATTATCTAAATATGCAAATTAATCGCCTGCAGATGATAACGAGAGAAGAAAAAAGGTTGGGGGTACAGCAAGTAGGTTCTAACACATCAGTGCAAGCCCAGCTAAACACCATAGCAAGAGAAATAAGAAAGTTAACTTTAGTCAAGGTCCAGAACCAAGCCATCTTCAGTTTAGGATTTCCATGGAATGGGTCATCCAATGCATGAATATCAGGCTTCGACTACAGATTAAATGGTAAATTCTTTGGGGAGCTTTGATTGAGGCAACTACCAAAGTGACAATAAGTTTAACTCCATGAGGCAGAGAGATAAGTGTGGATTTCGATTAACTAGCACAGTTGCTTTTGTTTTAGTCCGAAAGTATTGATTTATGTTCCCATGAGGTAGAGTGCATGAAATTATTTATTTTACTTCAGGCCTATTTTCTTAAGTGCATCTTAAGGGTAATTTTTGCATTTTAGATTTAATTAGCCTTAAATGCATTGCACTATAGACTAGTTTTTTGTTTAACTTCACACCCAATAAGTCTGAAGTTGATCGCAAAGTGGGTGGACTTGTAAGGGTTTTTTACAAAGTGGGTATAGCTTTAATTGTCACCCCAAAATCAGATATAGATACAAAAGCCCCGTCATTTTCCCTCGCACTAACCTGCTGACACGCCTAGCCCAATTTTTTTTTTTTTTTTTTTTGGAAAGTTTTAAAAATTTATGAATTTTCAAAAAATAAAACAAAGTCCTATCATAACATTGGGATTTATATTGGATAGCAGCGAAATATTTCTTTCAAATTCAAAGATAGGATATATTAAAAAACAAAATCCCCGCCCTATGATCACGCTTCTCAATCACTCCCCACCCAAGTCCATTCTGTTTTCTTACTCAATAATATTAAGGGACTTTTACATACCTATAGACTATTAAAATTTTTATTACTTTATATGTCTATGTTTAGTTAATTATTCGGCCTAAACAAGTTTTGATTACAAAATATATACATTATATTAGTCCCTTTAATCAAAGAATTTAATTACACCCTTTTCCTTTTTTTTTTTCTCTTCTCTTTCTTCTCTCCGGAATTTTTGGTAAATAGTTGAAATCCCTTCTTTAATTTCTAGCTTCAACACGTACAAATAATATCCTTGCATGAGTATATTGAGAGGCTAAAAATTGTACAAGGGTTGGAAATAGCTACATAAATTATGCCCTTTCATTTAATTTGTCAGCCTCTCTACGTGAGACCATGAACAACTAAATTTCCAGCAATTTTACTTTTTCCTTTTTAAAATTTAGTACCATATCAAATCCGCATAAAGTACTTTTTAAATTTTTAGCTGCGTAATACGAGCCAGTACACCAACTTATATGTGTAGCTTAACCAACCAAATAAAACAAATGGAAGTAAAAAAACAATGAGGTTAAAATTCAACATGATAATGGAAAAAACAGAGGATCATAAGAATTAAGACTCAATAAAATTCTCACTTTAGAGAACATCTCAAACAAACTAGAAACAATTCTATTTACACAAGCTAGAAATTACATCTAATGAAAGGCAATGAGTACAGACATTCATACTGTCAAAAATGAAAAGTCGAAATAATTTATATCATACAGTTTTATCTAGAACTTATCCGCAATAGAATATAATTTTTCTACAATTTTACTACGACTCTATTACAATTTCGTAAGTATAATATATCTCATGTCTTCTTCTTCTTTTTCGAGTTTCAATATGAAACCAGCCAAAATAAAGTCTAATCTTCACCAAAACGCCCTCAAAATTGAGATATACACTTCAAACTATATTCGCAATTGTTTGCAACAACACCCAATCCAAATAAATAATGATTTTTGAAAAACTAAATTCAAATTGTAAGCTTCAAAGCTTTTAAATAGATTTCAATGGTGGAATTGATGCACTTTTTCCTTTGCTTTACATTACTAAAATTAGGGATTGGAGATAGAGAGAGACGTAGCGAGAATCCCAATGCTTTGCAACAATATCCAATTCAAACAAATAATATTTTTAGAAAACCCAAATTCGAATTAAAGAGAAACAAACGAAACAAACAGCTAAACTTTTTATTTGACTTCGATTGTGTAGGCGACTAGCTAGATTGTGCATAATATTGTAGAGAACTTACAAAACTTTGAACAGCTAATAAATATTTTTGTTGATTGATCTTCAAACCATCAGTTAATGAAATTCAAAGCTTTAAGTTTCATAGCGTTAAATTGATTCAAAGTTTCAAAATTTTTTAGTGGTTGTCAATAATAGAATTTTATGCTCTCTTATGCATGATACATGGGAGAAAGGTGGGATGTGAAGAGAGAAACGTGGGGGAGTGGAAGATACATTAGAGTAATTTTAGGACACTAATTATTATCATTAATTCCTTCAAAATATACATAAATGGTAATTGGGTATATAAAATATAATTATAGTAAATTTGAGTAGGGATGGTTATATAGTTTCATATAGTGTATAAGAATGTAAAAATCTTAACGTATACAAAATGATTTCATTATATATATATAGAGATATATTATGGTATTTGTATTGTTTAATTAGTAATATTTAATTATATGAATGGTATAATAATGGTACAATGTTTATGGGTCTATGTTTATTTATTTATTTTATTTAGAAAATATTCCTAGTTCGTTTACTGAATAATTAGGTAATTGTCACGACCCAAACCCGGACCCGGTCATGATGGCGCCTCTCGTGGGGACAAGACCAGCCAACTAAACCCAATTCATCCTTCTAAAATAGTTAAACAGGTCATAAGCAGTTTAAATGTGATTTAATGATAATAATTAGCGGAAGTACAACCCGAGACCGCCCAAACCAGAGTGTCACAAGTCACGAGCAACTATTAGATTATGAATACAACTACAAGGTCTGAAATACACAGAATAGGGCAAGGAACTAAGAGGGAGAAAAGCGGTTCCGCGAACGCTAGCAGTCATCTCGCTAAACTCTGATAACTCTGCCTCCAATCAGCCAAACCCATTATCAGGTGAACAAATACCTGCATATGCACACGAGGTGCAGGGAGTAAAGTGAGTACTCCATATCACTGAGTAATAAGGATAAATAACAACTGAGCAGTAAGAAATAACGTAAAGCAAACCATCATGCTATATATGAGCAGTGTAAAACCCTTTGAGAAAAAGCAGTGAAGTTGTAAAATCTTTGGAAATATCTTAGCTTAGTTTAAAACCTCTTTTGAAAATGACTTTTTCAATAGTTATGCAAATGAATGCAAAACAAGTAGTGCAGATAAGCACAAAAGTTCGCCCCTCGGGCACCACACTCAATTAATAAATAATGACAAGCAATCCGGTAGATATCACATAAATTAGCACAAACAACAGGTAATGGCAGACAAATGAAATAAAGTAAACACACTAAAGCAGTACGAGTACCGCTGCGTCGTGCTGCCTGATTTATTATCGTCGACGGCGCTCACTGGGGGTGTGCAGACTACGGGTTGGGCTCCTTACGACCCAAGCGCAATATCAATCCATCTCGTGGCATCAAGCCTAGGCCCTCGACGTCATATCAATATCAGTATAACACTGCTGCAGCGTGAAGCCCAATCCAAAAGTATCCTCACACACAGGCCCTCGGCCTTACTCAGTCAAAAATCACATAAGCCCTTCGGGCAATAGTAAAACATGCAGCTTAGCCCAAAAATAGTATAGGAAAGATCATTTCAAGTGTTAAAGCAAAATAAACTTGACTGAGTTCTGAAAACAGTAGAAAATACATGACTGAGTTCAAGTATAAAATCGAAGCAGCGAGGAAATATTAATAACCATCCCCGAAGGGGTTCAAATAAGTGAAAATCAGCCCAACTTATGATGATAACAAGTAAGCTTCAATCAAATACACAGTAAAGTAATCAATCGGGACGGACCAGGTCATAATCCCCAACGGTACTCTACCCCACTGATAATAGGTGAATTAGACTATAATTGGACCCTAAAGAACCATATTTTTGTATATATTTGTGGTAAAAAAGGATAACCAAATGCTTTGATTTGTGCTTTTCATGCTTTGCAGGTTATATCCAACGAAAGAAGTTGATGGAGCAAGTTTGGGATCAATTACGGAGAAAAAGAGGCCAATCAAACAATGTCCACGGAATGCACCAAGTGAAAAGACAAAAGCAAAGCTGAACTTGGCCTGTCGCGGCCAGACCATAACCGCGGTAGGACCGCGGCAGAGCAGAGCTGCAGATTCAGAGGACCTCTTTGGCCACAGTTCGGGCGTAACCGCGGTGGGACCGCGGTAGAACGCGGAAAAGTCAGAGAGTAAAGTGCCAAGTCGAAAAAACTTGTTGTAAAACCAAGGACTAGTGTCTAGCCAGGGACCAAAGTGCCAAGGTAATTATGTATACTGACCACGCAGATATCAGGTACTTAATTGAAAAAAAAGAGTCTAAGCCGCGCCTGATTCGTTGGGTGCTGTTGTTGCAAGAATTCGACATCGAAATTCATGACCGTAAGGGCACAAAAAATCAAGTCGCTGATCATCTATCATGACTTGAAGGAGCTGAAAAATCAATCGAGGTCGAAAAGATCCTGGAAACCTTTCCAAATGAGCAGCTGCTCGCTACTAATCTTGAGGAAGTGCCATGGTATGCAGACTTTGCTAATTACCTAGGCAGTGGTATAGTTCCTCATGACCTTTCATCTGTCCAAAGAAAAAAGTTTATCGTGATAGCCGTATGTATTATTGGGACGAGCCTTATCTGTTTAGAATATGTGTTGACAATATGATCCGGGGGTGTGTCCCCGTGATAGAACAATCTTTTGTTTTGCGGGCTTGTCACGCATCAGCATATGGAGGACATTTTGGAGGGGTTAGTATAGTTGCAAAAGTGCTTGAGGCTGGATTCTTTTGGCCAATAGTGTTTAGAGACGCGCATCTATGGGTGAAGGACTGCAATGAATGTCAGCGGACTGGGAACATTTTCCGTCGCCACGAGATGCCCATGAACCCGATTCAAGAAGTGGAAGTGTTTGATGTCTAGGGGATTGACTTCATGGGTCCCTTCATTAGCTCTTTTGGCAACAAATATATACTTGTTGCTTTGGACTACATGTCCAAATGGGTAGAAGCTACTGTGTTACCCACTAATGATGCAAGAGCAGTGGTGGCATTTCTGAAAAAGAACATATTCACCCGATTTGGGACACCACGAGCGATTATCAGTGATGGGGGCACTCATTTCTGTAATAGAGCCTTCGAAAAGTTGCTTGCAAAGTATGACGTGTGCCACAAGGTAGCAACTCCGTATCACCCGCAAACTAGTGGGCAGGTTGAAGTGTCTAACAGAGAGATAAAGAGTGTGTTAACCAAGACTGTAAACGCCACAAAAACTGATTGGGCAAGAAAGCTAGATGATGCACTCTGGGCCTACAGGACTGCGTTTAAAACACCAATTTGTTATGTCACCATATAAGTTGGTGTTTGGAAAGGCCTCTCACCTGCTAGTGGAACTTGAACATAACGCGTGGTGGGCATTGAAGCAGTTGAACTTAGATGTTGAAGCTACAGGCACAACTAGAATCACTGAGTTGCATGAGCTTGACGAGTTTAGACATCTTGATTTTGAGAGCACAAGATTGTACAAGGAAAGAATGAAGAGGTTACACGAGCAGAACATTGTTGAGCGACATTTCAAACCCGGGGACATGGTATTGCTCTATAACTCAAGATTGCGGCTGTTCCTTGGTAAGCTTAAGTCAAGATGGTATGGACCATTTTGAATGGTTGAAGTATTCCATTCAGGTGCTGTAGAGATCGCCACTGAGAAAGAATCTCATACATTTAGAGTCAATGGGCAGAGATTAAAACTATATGTGGGTATGAACGAACCAAAGGAAGGGTCTGAGATCCACCTGACTGAACCTCAGAGGTCGAGCGAGCCTTAAATGCGCTCACGTGCGTCGTGCCACGATATTAAATCAGGTGCTGCTTGGGAGTCAACCCACGAATGTGTTGTAAGTGTAGTCTGTAATATCATATAAAAAAAGAAGAGAGAGGTTGAGCGAATCTTGCGCTCGTTCTGCGTCGTGCCGCGACGTTAAATCAGGCACTTTATGGGAGGCAACCCACGATAGTAGAATTTCTAACATGTTGTATATATGCAGGTTAGTGTGGAGGACTTTGCATCACGAGCCTGGGAATAACATGGGTAAGGTAGGCATTAAAAGAGGTAAAAATAGTGCCTAAATGGCAAAACAATGAAAAGAACCTCGAAAGTGGCATCCAAAAATAGGTCCATCGCGGTCGCGGCGTAACCGTGGTGATACTGCGGTCAAGGACCCTCTCTGAAGTTGGTCCACCGCGGTCGTGGCGTAAACTCGGTATGATCGCGGTAGTTCGGGCCAAGCCCAGGTACGACTTGCAGCAGAATTTTTTTTACCCCCCCCCCC
>MU697191.1:103549-130895 GCA_026770625.1 Nicotiana glauca | reverse complement strand
GTAGCATTTAACTGTAGTTATTGGTGGAAGCTTGTGGGGGGGGAGGGGGGAGGGGGGGGTCTTATAGGGCGGAATTGTATCATTGATAAGTGGTGTGGGGACAATAGTGGATGTTTTTCACTTTGGGTAATTGTTTGGTGCCAGCGGGTGGCGAAGTTTGAGTATCCATCCAACTGGCATATGTTTGGCTACCCTTGATTGTTATGATGAACTGATTGCAGGTACTATGGCTCGAAAGAAGCGAAGGAACTCGGAAAGCACTTCCTACATGCTGACTTATGATGCCACCCAGTTCACGTCCGAGGAGGCCCAAGACAGGTTTCATGCGAAAGCCACAAAAAGCTTTATCCCGGAGATTGGTATTGATAGGGCCGCCCTCCGTGTCGAAAAATCAGACATGTACGAGGAAATTCGTTGGAGGGGGATGGAGTATTTGTTCAATGAACCTTAAACGATAAACCCAATGATAGTCCGGGAGTTTTACGCGAACTGCCCGGAACATATGTGCCTTTCTGTGGTGGTGCGGAGCAAATTAGTAGATGCCTCAGTACAGAAAATTCGCCAGGTCCTACAGCTGCCTCTGTTCACTGGTGACAATGATTATTACCACAATTCTCCAGGGGTCAATTGGGACACTCTGATTGAGTCCATACGCTTAGGGGGACGGCCAGTTTGGATACAGGAAAACATGACCCTGCGTTCCACGTCGTTCACATGGGAAGCTAAGTGCTGGTTCACCATGATTTGTAGCAGGTTATTGCCCACGGGCAACACAACAGATGTGAACAGCTTACGAGCTCTATTGGTTTGGTGCTTCGTGACCAGGAAGGACGTTGATGTTGCTAAAATCATTGGAGATGAAATGATCCTCCGGTCGCCTCTGATGACTAAGGGGTTTTACTTCCCCTCACATGTGACGAGGTTATGTTTGCTGGTAGATGTCCCAGTCAGTCCTACGGATGGCACTTTACCCCCAAAAATAGCTTTTAGAGCGTCAAAGATCAAAGTGGGCATAGATGCACCTACACGCATTGACCTGGACGACGATGATGATGCCCCAGCACCCTTGGCACCACCCAGGAGGTCTTATGATGTAGCTGGATCCTCACGGCAACCCCAAACTGTGGTGTAGTTCTCTAGATCATACTTCAGCCGAACCTTGTTTCCTTACATGGAGGAAGACGTGGCAGAACTTCGCTCCTCGGTAGATAGCCTGCATGTTCGTTTGGATGCCATGTCTAGACGGCAGGCCAGGTTTGAGATCCGGGTGATGGCTTGGTTCCGTGCTTTAGGGAGAGCCTGTCACGGGGATCCCAACACCGTGTTTGACTCCGACTAATGACCAGGGAAGTTCTCTTACCCATCTGTTCTTTAATTATTTTATGACATGAGGACATGCTATACTCTTTGTGTGTGGGGTGGGAAAGTTGGGTATGTGTATATATGATTTGTGTATATATGTGTTTTTGTATATGTAGCTTAGATGTCACCGACTTGGCCCAACATCGGACACTTGTCGACGGGTTTCTTGATGGTTAAGGTCGGAAAAAACAAACAAACTAGAAAAGGTAGGAGACTCTTCCTGATGACGGACCACCTAGACAGTATTCTTAAGGGAAGTAGTCTAATCAAAAAGCCAAAAACATTTTTTTATTTTATTCTCTTTTCAGGTAGTGTAGTAATTCCCTCTTGGTTTTTCTTTTGACCGCGGTTCTTTTCCAAGGGTTTTTCATGAACCGGGTTAGGTAGATTTTTCTTTAATAGATTTTAGGACCCTTAGGACTCTTTTGGGCTAAGAAGGGTTGGGACATAATGCATCCTGTGGTGTACATACCTGCAAATACTTAAAACGAACTTGAGGGTGAGACGTCTAGGCTCACGTGTAGACTCTTAATTTTATGCCTTAATTTTGCACACCTTGTCTTACTTGAATGCTCACGTGAATGTGTTGACAAACTAATTCAGAATGAGTTATATGCCAAGTGTGTGTGAGGTTATACACGTATTCCGTGCTTGCATGCGATACTTAGAACTTGCCCCGTGTGTGTGCAAAGCGAAATAGTAATTGTTTGGTCTTAGAGATGATTTAGCCATTTCTTTGTGTAGCCTGCATAATAATGAATCCACCTGTACATATTACCATAGTTAACCCCTTTGAGCCTATAATCCTTTTTCTTTGGCAACCACATTATAAGCCTTACCCATTTGTTTGAATTAACCATCTATTTGAACCTTTTCACCTCTCATGAGCACTTGAATTGTTATGAACCTTGTAAAAGTTAAAGTGTGGGGTGGTCGACTTGGATTTCAAGTGGAACTAGTTGAATAAGGGGAAAGGTGCACTGTTTTGAAAAAGGAAGAGCCACTTGAATTGAAAAAAAAAATTTATAAACATAAAAACTCCTAGATAAGTGGTGGCTCTTGATGCAAGTGTGCTTAAAGAAAAATGAGGTAGTTATATTGATGTGAAGGTGGAATTTTGGGGTGACATAAGGATGAGGTTTAATTGAGAAAATGTATGTATTAAAGTGCTTAGGGAGGTGTAGTCACTGTTATATCTAAATGCATCCTACCCATCCCGCAGCCTACATTACAACCAAATGAAGCCCTATTGATCTTAGACTGAACAATTCGATTAGTAGAGTATAACACTAAGGGCAAGCTTATGGTGTATTTGTGTGGCATATGAATGTTCTCTACTGAGAGTGAGTGAATTCGTTTATTCTACATTTCCTTGTTGTTTGATTTCATGTGTGTGGAACTTCTCTAAAAAATGTGATGTGAGGGCATTTAACTCAAGAAGAAAAAGCAAGTCTTCACTTCTGTTAGAGTACATAGAGTAAGCATGAGTGTGGCATGGCATTAGAGTCTTCATCTGAGGTGTGGCTGTTGCACTGATTAGGTTGTTCTGTCATAATAACAGGTGCGACATAAAAAAGGTAATGCATAAAGTGTGGTTCAACTTGCTCGAGGACGAGCAAATATTTAAGTGTGGGGTGTTGATAATAGGTGAATTAGACTATAGTTGGACCCTAAAGAACCACATTTTTGTATAGCTTTGTGGTAAAAAGTGATAACCAAATGCTCTGATTAGTGCTTTTCATGCTTTGTAGGCTATATCCAACGAAAGAAGTCGATGGAGCAAGTTTGGGATCAATTATGGAGAAAAGGAGGCCAATCAAACAATGCCCACGAAATGCACCAAGTGAAAAGACAAACGCAGAGCTGAACTTGGCCTGCCGCGGTCAGATCGTAACCGCAGTAGGATCGCGATAGAGCAGAGCTGCAGATTTGATGGACCTCTTTGGCCGTGGTCCTGGCGTAACCGCGGTGGGACCGGGGCAGAACGCGGAAAAGCTAGGGACTAAAGTGTCAAGTTGGGAAAACTTGGTGTAAAACCATTTTAAAAAGTAGGAATTCGGCCATATTAGGGCAGGTTTGTTTTGGAGAGTAATTTGGAAGAAATACAAGTGTGAGAGATCACCCAAAAACATCATAGTTCTTTATTTATTCTTTTTCTTGCAATTTTCCATGATGAATATTTTCGTAGTTTATCTTTATGTTGTTATGAGTAGCTAAATACTTTAGTCTAAGGTTTTGATGGAACCTATTGAAGGATGAACTTCTTGATTATGTTCATATAGTTTGCCGGTTAATCTCTATTTGTTCAATTACGTATTTATTGTAGTTAATTGGCAGGATCCTCAATTAGCTGTGCCTATTTAGTGTGCATAACTCGGGAGAGAGTGCATATTTAGGTAATTGTTGAACAACACCACTCCAAAAGTATAAGAGGGATCTATAACTGCGGGTTTAAAGGCGGGATTAGGGATAACGAAGCCTTGGGTGTAATCTAAAATGAGCTGTAATAAACAAAGTCCTCTAGCGTATCTCGGGAGAGTACGTCTAGTAAATTATCGCCATTACTCGGGAGAGATTTACGGTAAAAAGAGAGCTCATGATTGATAGAGATATTTTGGTGAATCTATATGAAACATAACCGGAAGGGATTCCATCAATAGGGGAAGTCACAACCTTAGAACCTTCTCATTATTGTTTACAACCCAAGCATATTTAGTTTACACCTGTTTATTTATTTATTTTCAATCTTAGTTAGTAGAAATATCATCAACCATTGTTTACAACATTTGGGGAAGTTGATTATAAAGAATTTAGTGATTCTAACAAAGGTAATTGATAGGTTAATTCTCTGTGGGATTCGACTCCGGACTTGTAAACCGGATTATATTTACAACGACCGCATTGTCCTTTTTATAAGGCATAGTTGGGCGAGATCACCTATGCTCGCTATCTGGCGTACAATTCACCTCAATGTAGCACTACGATGTGCAAATCCGGAGTTTTAAACCCTCAAGATATCATTTATAATCATTACTCACCTCGAACCGGCGAAATCTCTAGCTCGCGATGCCTTTGACCCTAAAATCGGCCTCCACGCGCATTGAATCTATTCAAAATCGGAGCGAATACATCACAATATGCTAAAGGAACAAAGCCCAAGCGAAAACAATCAATAACAGGCACAAATCCCGAAATTACCAAAACCCAAGCCTCGGGCCCACCTCTCGAAACGCGAAATTTTTTGCATCAATAGGTTCCTTATCTTCTCACGAGTTCATACATACCAAAAGTTCTCAAATCCGACCTCAAATGGACCTTCAAATCCCTAATCAAATTTCAAAATCTCAAGCCCTAGTTCATCAATTTTAGGCTTAATTGCCATGTATTTCTAGGTGGATTTAACAATATAATCGAGTTTTAAGACCAAGATTCTTAGCTCAAGTCTTTCCCCCTTGAATCCCTCTTTAATTGCAGAACCTTCGCGATCGCGAAGCACACAAATCAACTCCCAGAATTAACCCTATGCGAACACAACAGGTCTCATGCAAACGCAATGCATAGCAAAATTACACTACGCGATCGCGGACAACACTCCGCGTGCACGATGAACAAATTCCAAACAATATCTCTAGCCCTTTTACTCTATGCGAACGCAGACTTAACAATGCGTTTGCGAAGAACAATTTGACCCAACTATGCGATCACATCCCAACTTGTGCAAACGCGAAGAACAAAAAGTGGACTGCCCCAAAAGCTTCTATGCGGTAGCAACTGTGTCACGACCCCAAATCCTGGTCGTGATGGCGCACAACACAATGCTAGGAAAGCGCGACCAATTACCACTCTTAACCCCTTCTATTATAATTTATTACTGATTAACCACTTTAAATACCAATTTAACATAAAATCAAAGTAAGAATTTTTAAACAGTTAAAATGTGCGGAAAAAACCATAGTCAGGAAAAATCTCTATAAAACAGCCCACTAATCTGGTGTCACAAGTCTGAGCCTCTAATACAATGTTTCAACAACCTAATATAGAAATATGTCTGAAATGCGGAATAACAAGTAAAAATCGAAGGAGAAATCGGTTCTGCGAACGCCATGCAGCTACCTCGATAACTCCGATAAAAATTGAGCAGCAGAAAACTCGCTCTATGACTTAGAAATACCTGTACCTACACACATGGTGCAGGGAGTAATATGAGTACTCTGACCCAGTGAGTAATAAATATAAATAATAGCTGAAATCAAGAAAACACATAAAGGCACAAAGAATTCTATACATAAGTAGTAAAATCACTTAAAATATCAAATCATAGAAATATCAGAAGAAATCTCTTTTAAACTAGTAAAACAAGTAATTTGGCAGTAAATGTCAAGTAGAAATCTGCCCCTCGGGCTCAATATAAAAATAACAAGTAGAAATCTGCCCCTCGGGCCCAGTATCAAAAATAACAAGTAGAAATCTTCCCCTCGGGCTCAATATCAATAACTCAGAACAGTATCAGCCCCTCGAGCTCACTCTCAGAACAATATCATATGGTAACTGTTGCGGCGTACAGCCCACTCCATTTATTTATCATTGACGGCGCTCACTAGGGGTGTGCAGACTCCGGGAGGGGCTTCTACAGCCCAAGCGCAATATCAAGCCACCTCATGGCATGAATTGATTCCTGATCAGTCATTGTTACCTGACCAAGACGCGTCCTACAGTTCCATTGTTACCACTGTCTAAAGTTTGTCCGCTCTGGTCAGTCATTGTTACCTGACCAAGACGCGTCCTACAGTGCCATTGTTACCACTGTCTAAAGTTTGTCCGCTATGGTCAGTCATTGTTACTTGGCCAAGTAGATACCCGCGCTCACTGTGGGTGTGCAGACTCCGGAGGGGCTCCTACAGCCCAAGCGCAATAATAACATAAGGCCTGAAATCCTTCTCACATAATAACATAAAGCCTGAAAGCCTCTCACATAACACTCAAGGCCTGAAAGCCCCCTCACAATACACTCGAGCCCTGAAAGCCTCCTCACATCACTCAACATATCCTCACATATGGCCCTCGGCCTCACTCAGTCCAGAAAATATCATAAGCCCCTCGAGCATTTCTTAAACAATAGTTCTCAGCCCAAAATATCATTTAGAATATCATTTGAGTTTCAAATCTATATAAAAGCGGCTGAGTCTGTAAAACAATAATTATCAACAGGACTGAGTTTAAATATAAGTCAAAAACAGTGAGGAAATAGTGATAAAAATCCCCGAAGGGTTCAAATAATTGGCACAAAGCCCAAATATGGCAATTAGCCCAATTCATGATGATAACAAATCAGTTTCAGTCAAATATAAAATAAAATCATCAATCGGGATGGACCAAGTCACAATCTCCATTAGTAAAAGACCCCCCGCTCATTATCCAGCGCGTGTTTCACCTCAATATAGCATACGATGTGCAATCCGGGATTTCAAACCCTCAGGACATCATTTAACATCATTACTCACCTCGAACCGACTATTTCTTTAACTCGCGACGCCTTTTCCCTTTGAATTGGCCTTCACGTGCATCGAATCTATCCAAAATCAGAACGAATATGTCACATTATGCTGTAGGAACAATACCCAATCGAAAATAACTGAAAAACATCAAAATCCTGAAATTTGGCAAAACCAGAGCCTAGGGCCCACTTCTCGAAATTAAGAAAAATTAACATCAATGGATTCCTTATCTCGCCACGAGTCTATACATATAAAATTTACCAAAATCGGACATCAACTCGACCCTCAAATCTTCAAATCTTATTTTCAAATCTCTAGGCCTAAATCCTTCATTTACACCTCAAAAACATGTAATCTAGTCGGATTATTCGATGATAATTCAATATTATGGAGTAGAAATGATCACAAGTGACTTACCTCAAGATTTCCCATGATTTCTTGCTCAAAAATCGCCCAAGCCGTGTTCTTTCACCAAAAAGGTAAAAAATGAGCAGAAAACGTAGCAGCTTTAATAACCCAGTTCCGGTTGCTAAAAGTCCCATTCCCGTTGCTAAAAGTGAAGAATATGGTCGCTAAAGGTGCGCACCAGATCCTGCTGCACCAACAATATTTATTTTCACTAAAAAGGCTCTAACTCCACCATACGAACTCAGAATTCGATGATTCTTGTTCCTAGGAGTCACACATAATGATACGAACATAGTCTCTCAATCGAAACTCAATTTAGAGCTCATTTGCTTAGTGCGATATCCATTTCGCTCGTTAAACAATTAACATATGTTTCGCGTCAAAAATCCAATCGCGACTTGATGAAATTAGACCAAACTTTCCAGATCAGTCTTATAATTCATTATCAAAATTCCGGAAGTCTCGAAATCAAATTTCGATCTCTAGAACTAAAAATGGACCTTTGGATCATTACATGCTTATGCTCAAAACGGAAAAAATCTTCCAAAAACTCTTCCAAAACTTATCCGAGCCTCATGTGACCCCGACCAAACATGCCAACACACCCCATAACATCATTCAAACTTGTTCCAATCAACAAAATACCTCAACAATATCAAAACCATCAATTCACATCGAATTCAAGCCTAAGTTTTCCAAAAACTTCCGAAACACGCATTTGATAAAAAACCCGACCAAATCACCTCCGAATGGCATGAAATTTTGCGCACACATCCCAAATCACATAATGAAGCTACAGCAACTCTCGGAATTCCATTCCGACCCTTGGATCAAAATCTCACCTATCAACCGGAAATCGCTAAAATACTACTTTCGCCAATTCAAGCCAAATTCCACACCGGTCCTCCAAAACCAATTCCGATCGCGCTCCTAAGTCATAAATCACCTAATGGAGCTAGCCAAATCATAAAAATTCTGATCCGAGATCATTTACACATAAGTCAACTCTTGGTCAAACCTTTCAAATTCAAAGCTTTCAACTGAGACTATTCTTTCAAATTCATTCCAATTTTTCCTGAAAATCAAAACCAACAATCTACATCAGTCATAATACATAACACGGGGCAAGTCATGCCCGAGAACTGGCGATGAAAGCGCAAAAGCTCAAAACGACCGGTCGGGTCGTTACAAATTGCTCCTATGCGATTGCAATGAACAAAATATCTGCAACTGAAGCCTGCAATTTCTGCTATCTTTTAAGGTACAAAATGATCCGATTGACCATCCGAAACTCACCAGAGGACCTCAGAACCTCAACCACACATACCAACATAATCCATAAGATCATTAAAACTCGTTCCAATCATCAAACAACGCAAACAATATCAAATTACTCAAACTCATCGAATTCAAGCCTATGTTTTCTCAAAATTTTTGAAATACACTTTCGATCAAAAACCCGACCAAACGACGTCCGAATAACCTGAAATTTTGCACATACATCACAAATGACATAACGAAGCTATAGTAACTCTTGGAATTCCATTCCGACCCTGGGATCAAAATCTCACAGTCACACCTCCTTTTTCCTACACCTCGTAAGGGTGTGAAGGAGTTTTTCCAATTTAAGGACAATCAAAATGAGATTTATTATTAAAATTTAGAGTCGCCACTTGGGAGATTAATAGTTTCCCATGTCACCGATTGAATCCAGAATCGAGGAAAATATTGACTCTATTTAACAATCCGCGAACCAGAAATCCGAGTAAGGAATTCTGTTAACCCGGGAGAAGGTGTTAGGAATTCCCGGGTTCTGTGGTTCTAGCACGGTCGCTCAATTGTTATATCTGTCTTAGTTATCTGATTTTTAAACATGTTTTAACTTATGTGCTTTTTAACTTTAAACCGCTTTTATTATTATTATTATTTTTTAAAAGAGAATTGTAATGTCGTTAAAACATGTCTCGAACCGCATCACATAAATCCACCCGTGGTTCATGACACATTTCAACTTCGTTGGGATTTGGATTTGGGTCACATAGATTTGCACCCGAGCTTAGGAAGGTAATATTATTAAATGGCGAACCTAAAGCAACTAGCGTATTATTAACTTTGTGGGAAGCCATAAAATTCGCTAAATGGCGCGTCCCGAGGTCTAAATATTTTTTATAGAAAACAATTAAGAGGGCCACGCTATTTGTGATTTTATTTGGCGCGGCGCACCTCATTTATTTTAAAGGCCATCTTAAAAGAGAAACTATTATTTTCTATTGGGATTATCTCTAAGAACTTAATTAATTACCATTACTAAATGAACATTATCAGAAGCAGCCCAGGAATAGTCGTTAGCAAAGTAGGCTTCAAAGCCAGCCCATGGAAAGGGAATTGTGTTAGCCTTGTTAACGTGAATTACTTAGCATTTGGGCCTGTGATTGGCCCTCAGCGTTTTGGGCTTGTGACTGGCCCCAACAGTTATTTGGACAAATATGCCTTGAGATCACAAATCTCAGGGCTATCTCGATGTCTAGTTCCAACGGGATTCCACTTCATGAACTGAACCCCAAACAAACACAAAGAAGCATAGATCTAACGGATCATACCATACGAATTTGAATCAATAAGCTAATAAACGTGGAATATTAGATGATCAATCTGATATTTGTACATTGAACAACTGACTCTGCAACAAGCCAAACTCAGGGACCTATTGATATCCAAATGAAGCTAGATGATACATAAGATGTAACTACATGATTTTCGAATGAAACCATTAGACTGCTAAATTAGAATGAATTATGATTTCCAGTTCAGTTACATTGCTTCAAATATCTACTCATAACCAAGTATAATGACATTGTCCAAATCACAAACAGATGGTAGGTTATTACGATGATTTCGAATTTCAAACTAAATGACTAATAGACCTACTCAAATTCACATGAAGTCCTGTTTCAATTACAATAACCTATATGCTGTGTAGAGTAATCTATATGCAAACAATAAACGTCCAGTTTTCAATTACCATGTGTCCAAAGGGGAAATGATAGAAATCAATCTACAAATATTGAGAATTATGGAATGAAACAACAATTATAGTGCACAAACAGACACATAAATATAACAGATCTTCTAGTCCTCTTATTTCTTCTTCAAATCGGCCTTTCAACAGTACATGGGGATTTTGAGATGTATGTACCTGGAAATGTGTTGAAAATAAGAAAATGAAGGATCAGCAGCAGTAAGCAGCAGTAAGCAGCAGTCACAAACCAATGTTTCAACCCAAAACAATGTCACAGCAACCAGAAATGATTTGTAAAGGAATAAACAACAAATAAACCACTGAAAACAGATCAAACTAAGCCCAAGCAAACTCGAAATTAAGCCAGAATCCTTACGAACTTGAACTAATGAAAACTGGAAGCACTCAAATTATTTCTGGACCTTCTATGAACTTGAGAGTTTGATCTAAAGATGAAACTCAAATTTAATCTAAGTAAACTTGAATGAAGTAGTATTTTTGGAGTTTTTGCTATATTTTTTTTGAATTTTTTGAAGAACTAAGATCTAAGATGAGTTTCCTAACTCTAAAATTCAGATCTAGTTTTTGGATTTGAAATTAAAATTTTTCAGATTCTCCAAACTTGTAAATTAAGGCATTAGGGACTGGTTTATATAGGCAAAACTTAGGGCAGCCCTCAGATTTCTATTTTTCTTTTAGTCCCTCTTTTTCTGACTTCTTTATCAAGTTAGCACCTAAAATATTAAATCAAAGCCCTTGCTAGAAACTTCTAAGGGTTTTTTATGCAATTATGAACAAATTCCCTGAACTCTATTCCCTAAATTGCCCTTAGGCCAACTGTTATTTACCCTTTAACCTTTCCTTTGAGACCTCCTAAGTTTATAATCACTCCATTCCCCCCTTAAAGTTCTGAATGTCTACAAGTAGGACCAAACGGAAAAATGTTCTAGCCAATGCCCTCAAACAAATCGAACACACATAAAAATGCACAATGAGAGTACATCTAACAAGATATGAATCAAAATGGATCAAAAGAACCCTAGACACCAAAAATTCATGGTAGACAAACATCAACTAACAAATTAAAAATGAAAAACTATCCTAAGAATTTACAATAGCAAAGATACCAATTAAACTAACAAACTGAATTTTGCAAAAGAAATAGAACGACCCTAAATGAAGAACGACAGTTTTTTATAACACAAAATAACTTTAAAAAAATGAACAAAATAGAAAAACAAAATCAAACTAGAAGACTTACAAACTTTAAACTTCGAACAACGATTGACTTTCCCATTTCGACCACGGGATGATATCAATCGACCATTCTTTGTCAAGAACAGCCAAATGATATCAGCTCGTAGTGAAACTGTGCCTAAGACTCGTGGAGAAAACAGAGAAGAAACGATGCCCACTTAGGTTCCGGATTTTATATTCGAGGCTCGAGAAGTTCGGGGAACTTTTGAAGGGAAAAAAGTGTGGATTAGTAATGTGGGGGTAGAGGCGAGCCTAGGGTGTAAATTTGGTAAGGATTGGGGACGGCGCCGCCGTACACGACGGAGGCGGCGACTAGGGTTTCGTGGATTCAAGGGTTTTGGTTGGGATTTGGAAAAAACTAACTATGGATCCATGATGAGGATAAGAAGATGATGCTATGGTCTAATTTAGGGGGCTATTGGTGCTTCGCCGCCTCCGTGGGCGATTTCCGACGGCAGTTTGCGGCGGAAGACGNGGGGGGGGGGGGGTAGCGGCTTATCTGACCATTTTATATCAAGAAATCTCATTAGTTATCATCCGTTGGATGAAGAAAATCAAGGGCTGTGATTAGATTTGAGGAAACGGGGTTGTTTGAAGGAAAAGAAATTTATCTGACCGGAACAGCTGATACCAATGATCATGACATGAATTTCGGACTAATCAGCCTAATCTTCCAACCAATTACCTTCCAATTGCCCTAGCTCGTTGCCTCAGAATTTCCATAACTTGATTATCTTACCCAAACCTTGACCTTGTTCATCCTGCGGTGCCTCGACACAGTTTTCCACCAATAGACCTCTCTTATTTGTTCATTTTTAACTCACTTTCGCCCCAAGGTGCCCGTAAGGGTTTTCACCTATAAGACTCTCTCATTTCCATTTCTCTCAACTCACGTCGCCTTACGGTGCCTATGAAGGTTTTCACCAATAAGACTCTTATATTTTTATTTCTCTCAGCTCCCATTGCCTTACGATGCCTGTGAAGGTTTCCACCAATAAGGCTTTCTCATTTTTATTTCTCTCAGCTCCCATCGCCTTACCGTGACCGTGAGGGTTTTCACCAATAAGACTCTCTCATTTTTTATCTTTCCTTCTTGGACTAGAGTGTTGCCCTGACATGAATTACCTTTGGCTTCTTGCCTTGACATTTCTCAAAGACTGATCAGAAGGACTTTCTTTGGACCGTAATGTGGGCTTTTGGACGGTGTTAGAAAGAAAGGGTATCGAAGGCTCAAAAACAATTCAAAATGGGTTAAAACTACAACTTTCAGAATCAGATTTCTCACAACAACCACAACTTCTACTCCAGTTTCTTTCTTGGGGACTTTTGGATTTTTGTTTTGGTATGAATAAACCTCAGAGAGAGGCTGCCTACATACCCTTTTGGGATAAAGTCAAACGTAGTTCAGGTCATAGAAATTGCCTTGTTGTTTTGATTTTTTCCTCTTCTCTTTCTTTTATTTTTCTGTTCTTCTTTTCTTTCTTTTTTTCTTTTCATTTTTCTTTTCTTGTTCTTCCTTTCTTCTTTTTCCTTTTTTTCATTTTTCTTCTTCTTTTATTTTCCTTTTCTTCCTTCCTTTTTCTTTTCACTTACTTATCCTCCACACTTGCAATTCTGAATTGTGCCATTGATTCCGAAAGAGGGGTATGAAAGAAAATAAACAAGGCTCAAAAGGGGTGACAAGGGATAAAGTGTTAGATAGCAGAACAAAACGCCTTCGTCATTCCAATCTTCAAAATATGCCAAATACAAACAATTACAATTAAACAAAGAAATCATACATAGTATCTCTTGACCGCATTGGAATTGATAGCCATTTCTACACATTTTCCTTCCACATCTGTTAGATATAGCGCACCATTAGACAAGACTCTGGTTACAACAAATGGCCCTTGCCAGTTTGGGGCAAACTTTCATTTTGCTTCAGCCTGATGTGACAAGTTACGTCTCAGCACTAACTGTCCCACTTCAAACTTCCTCGGATGCACTTTCTTGTTGTATGCCCTTGCCATTCTTTGTTGGTACAATTGGCCATGACACACTGATGCCAATATTTTCTCATCGATCAAACTCAACTGTTCCAGGCGGGTTTTCACTCATTCATCATCATCGATCTCAGCCTCCGCGATAATTCGAAGGGACGAGATTTCCACTTCTGCGGGTATCACTGCTTCAGTGCCATACACCAATAAATAAGGAGTCACCCCTATTGAAGTTCGAATGGTGGTGTGGTACCCTAACAATGCAAAAAGCAGCTTTTCATGCCACTGTCTAGAACCCTCTACCATTTTACGAAGTATCTTCTTTATATTCTTGTTGGCCGCCTCAACTGCTCCATTTGCCTTAGGGCGGTAATCTTGAACTGCTCACATGTCTCTTTCATCAAATGACTATTGAGATTAGCTCCATTGTCTGTAATGATCATCTTTGGTATCCCAAACTGACAAATAATGTTTGAATGCACAAAATCCACCACAACTTTCTTGGTTACGGACTTGAACGTTTTAGCCTCTACCCACTTGGTAAAATAATCTATAGCCACCAAAATGAACATGTGCCCATTTGAAGCTGCTGGCTCGATTGGCCTAATGACATCCATGCCCCATGCAACAAAAGGCCACGGTGCGTACATCGTGTGTAATTCCGATGGTGGAGAATGAATCAAGTCTCTATGCACTTGGCATTGATGACATTTGCATACGTAACTGATGCAATCCCGCTCCATAGTAAGCCAATAATATCCTGCTCGGAGAATCTTCTTTGCTAGAACGTACCCACTCAAATATGGTCCACAAACTCCAGAATGTGCCTCGGCCATGATAGCTGTGGTCTGCCTCGTATCAATGCATCTTAACAGCCCGAGATATGGAGTTCTTTTGTACAACACTCCTTCACTAAAGAAAAACCCTCTTGCCAACCGTCGAATTTTTCTCTTCTGATCACCTGTGGCCTGTATCGGATACACCCCCATCCTGATATATTCCTTGATTTCATGAAACCATGGCTCACCATCAAGTTCCTTTTCCACCACATTACAGTAAGCATGCTGATCACGGACCTAAATCTGCAAAGGGTCCACATAAGCCTTATCCGAATTATGCAACATTGACGCCAAAGTAGCCAATGCATCGGCAACCCCATTATGAATCCTTGGAATTTCCCTGAACTCTATTGATTGAAACCGTTGACAAAGATTGTGCAAACATTGTCGGTACGGTATTAGCTTTAAGTCCCGTGTTTCCCATTCTTCTTGAATTTGGTGTACCAGTAGGTCGAGTCACCCATGACCAAGACTCCCTGGACACCCATATCTACAGCTAACCTCAGACATAAGATACATGCCTCATATTCTGCCATGTTGTTAGTACAATAGAAATGAACTGAGCCGTAACAGGGTAGTGCTGCCCTGTTTCAGAAATAAGTACTGCTCATATTCCTACACCTTTCAATATTTGCAGCCCCATCAAAGAAAAGTTTCCATCCCGGCTTCTCGACTTGTTCCAACTCCTCAACATGCGTCAGCTCTTCATCATGGAAATAAGTCTTCAAAGGTTCATAATCCTCATCAACTGGATTCTCGGCCAAATGATCCGCCAAGGCCTGTGCCTTCATTGCAGTCCGAGTCACGTAGACAATGTCAAACTCTATAAGCAAGATCTGCCACTTTGCAAGCCTCACTGTGGGCATAGGCTTCTGAAAGATATACTTCAATGGATCAAATCTAGATATGAGGTAAGTAGTATAAGATGACAAATAATGTTTCAGCTTCTATGCCACCCAAGTTAGGGCGCAACATTTCCTCTCAAAATGAGTATACTTAACCTCGTAAGATGTGAATTTCTTGCTGAGATAATAGATAGCCTACTCCTTTCTACTAGTAACATCATATTGCCCCAGTATACAGATAAATGAATTATCCAAAACCGTCAAATATAGAATCAAAGGCCTCCCGGTTCTGGCGGGACCAACACAGGTGGGTTCTACAGGTACCCCTTTATCTTATCAAAAGCCTCCTGACATTCCTCCATCCACTTGACCGCAACATCTTTCTTTAACAGTTTGAAGATTGGCTCACAAGTTGTTGTGAGCTGAGCAATGAACCTGCTGATATAATTCAATCTCCCCAACAAACTCATCACCTCAGTCTTATTCCTCGTAGGTGGCAATTCCTAAATAGCCTTGATCTTTGACGTGTCTAGTTCAATACCCCGGCGGCTGACTATAAATCCCAACAACTTTCCAGATGGCAGCCCAAAAGCACACTTTGCAGGATTGAGCTTAAGATTGTACCTGCGAAGCCTTTGGAAGAACTTCCTCAGATCCCTGACATGGTTAGACTGCTTTCTAGACTTTCACATCATCCACGTACACCTAAATTTCCTTGTGCATCATATCATGGAATATTGTTGTCATTGCCCTCATATAGGTTGCCCCAACATTTTTCAAACCAAATGGCATGAACCGATAACAATATGTTCCCCATGGCATGATGAATGCCGTCTTTTCTACATCCTCCTCATCCATTAAGATCTGGTGATACCCTGCGTAACAATCCACAAAAGAGCCAATCTCATATTTGGCATAATTATCAATAAATATATGGATGTTTGGTAGTGGGAAGTTATCCTTGGGACTCGCTTTCTTAAGATCTCGATAATCAACACACACCCTGGTCTTGCCATCCTTCTTCGGCACAGGCACAACATTCGCTAACTAGGTGGGATATCGCGTGACCCGAATGACTTTCACATCGAACTACTTGGTGATCTCTTCTTTGATGTTTACACTCATATCCGTTTTGAACTTTCTCAGCTTTTGCTTGACAGGAGGGAATGCTGGGTGAGTGGGCAATTTGTGAACCACTAAATCAGTGTTTAGACCCAACATATCATCATACGACCATGCGAAGATATCTTTGTATTCGAACAATGCTTGATTATCTCCTCCCCGAGTTGTGGTTCCAGATGAACACTTATTTTAGTTTCACCGACATTATCTTGGTCACCTAGATTAATTGCTTCCGTGTCATTTAGGTTAGGTTTGGGTTTTTCCTCAAAGTGGATTAATTCCTTACTAATTTCTTCATAGGCCTTGTCATCATCATATTCCACCTTATCATCACACTCAATTTTCTGTATTATTATTTCTGAGTTAGATTGTCTTTTAAAACTGGGCCGAAGATACCTCATGCATGTCATGTCATTGATATCAGCATAAAAAGAACTGTGTAGAGAAGAAAAGAAAACAGAGCCAAAATTAGGAATGAAGAAAGAAAAGACAATTGCATTTCATTAAATATAAAGATAACAGGGCTTTAACACATCCAATTGGACGGAACATAATATCTGAATTACAAACCCTGGAATAATCCAGACAACTAAAGAAGAACAGAACCCACTACCAAGACTCCCTCTGAGTAGGAAGAGGAGTAGTATCCCTGTTGTTGACTTTTGCACATGGTCCGAAGAATTGCACATTTTCCCTGCTTGAACTTTCCCCTGCTTCAACCATGTTAACCTCGGCGAATAACCTTTCAAACCCCTTATCCAAGTCTCCATCTGCACCAATCAATGACCCAAGAACCTTTGACAATAGTTCCTTTTTGATACTTGGCCTGACGAAAGATCTAGACAGATGCGGGATTGGTTTGGGAAGGACCCATGCCCTCTTCTTCATTTTGCGGGCTCATCTTACATCCGCAGCTGTGGGCTTGAACCCCAATCCACAAGTATCCATATTTTTGGGAAGAGAAACTGGCTGCACAATGCCTTGAAAAGCAGCACCCAAACCTTTACCCGGTATGAACCCATTCTTTAACATCTCCGAAGACACCATGACAGTTGCGACTGTTATTCTAGGAATTGTGATGCTTTTCCCCTCTGGGACCTTTTCCACCAAGACTGTGTCGAAGACTTGGTAGACCCACAGACCCTTGTCATCATCAAATTCTATGAAAGGCACAATGGCATTACTTAAAGCGCACATATTGTCTTCACAATGCACTACAATCTCCTGTCTATCCCATTCGAACTTGACCATTTGATGCAATGTAGATGGCACAGCCTTGGCGGCATGCATCCATGGTCGCCCCAGCAGAAGGTTATAAGAGACCGCCATATCTAGTACCTGGAATTCCATGGTGAACTCCACTGGTCCAATTCTTAGTTCTACTATTATGTCACCCACTATTGCTTGACCCCCGCCATCGAACCCTCGAACACAAATGTTGTTCTTATGAATTCTGTCATTATCAACCTTCAACTGGTTCAACGTGGCAAAGGACAAATGTTTGTACTGGACCCATTGTCAACCAGCACTCGGGTGACTACAGAATCCTCGCACTTCACAGTCAGGTAAAGGGCCCTGTTATGTTCCCTGCCCTCCACGGGCAACTCATCATCGGAGAAGATCATTCTGTTCACCTCAAAGATTTTATTTGCTATATTCTCTAAATGATTCACCGAGACCATTCAGTATTTTCATCAGCGCCCTGTGATGCTCATCTGAATGTATAAGCAGTGAAAGCAATGAGATCTGGGCTGGTGTCTTCCTTAACTATTCAACGATAGAGTAATCCTACATTTTCATCTTTTTCAAGAATTCTTCCGCTTCCTCTTCCGTCACGGCTTTCTTAACCAATACTGGGTCATCTTTGGGGACGCTGGCTTTTCTTAACTCTTCGGGGGCAAAGCACCTTCCCGAACGAGTCAGACCCTGTGCCTCGCTAACTACTTCTTTGATTTCTTTCCCCTTATATGTCACCACCACCTATTCATAACTCCAAGGAATGGCTTTGCTATTGGTCACTGGCAACTGAGTTACTGACTTTATGATAACAGGCTCTATGCGAGCTCCCTTCACGACCACGACGGGTTTATTTGCTATCCCTTGTACCACCACTTTGACCGGCTCTGGTTTTACTACATCAATGCTTGATGACCGTTTCTCGGCTACCACAACTGACTTACTGTCCACCCCTTTCAACTGGACCACCACTTTCCCACTGGTTAACTTTTCCTTTGAACTGGTTTCGCTGGCACGAATCATCATTACCATTTGCGAGGGTTTCTTGGGCTCCCCTCCCTTATGTAGCAATTCAATCATGTGGGCCTCATGGTGAGCTGGCAACAGATTCTGGTTGATATTTGGTACCTTACGGCCTGAACCTTGATCCGATAAGTGTCAATGAGCTCTTTCACAATGGTCTTCAGTTTCCAACACTTCTCTGTATCATCTCCGGGGGCCCTCAAATAGTATTCACAACATAATGAGTGGTCCAGATTTCTAGGAAGGGGATTTGGCATTTTGGGCTAAATTGGATTCAACACGCCTAACTGCCTTAATTTGTGAAAACGAGTGGTATATGATTCTCCCAGTGGAGTGAAAGTCTTTTGCTTCTATAATCTCTCATTTTTGAAGGCTTGGTTTGGTCGGTGACCTGCTCCAGGGGGATTTCTGTAGGCTCTTGGGGGTGGATATGTGTTTTGTGGAGCTGGGTATGGATTTTGGGGAGCCAGTGCATGCCATTGCGCGTGAGCCGGAGGCTAGGTATAGGTTTGAGCATGGTGAACGGAAAAATGTTGATCTGGCGGTGGGTAGTAATGTTGTAGAGGGCTATATAGAGTGTAGAGGTAACTTTTGTGGTGGGGTTGGGGTTGGTTGTAGTAGGGTGAAGGGCCTCTAGATCTGGACCAAGCTCCAGACTCAACTCCTGCAACCTCTTCTTTCTTCTTTTTGCCGAGCAAGCCCCTAGTGCCGCTTTGGATGGCCTGGGTGGTTGCTTTGATCGCTGAATAGCTCATGATTTTATTGGATTTAAGTCCTTCTTCAACCATTCATCCCATCTTCACAACTTCATTAAAAGATTTGCTAATTGCTGTTACCAAGTGACCAAAATAAGTCGGCTCCAAAGTCCGCAAGAAGTAATCAACTATCTCGCTTTCTTTCATTAGAGGGTCTATCCTCGCGGCCTGCTCTCTCCAGCGGAACCCATATTCTCTGAAGCTTTTCCCGGGCTTTTTCTCGAGTTTTATCAGTGGCAGATGGTCTAGAACGATTTCAAGATTGTACTTGAAATGGCAGGCGAATGCTTGTGCCAAGTCATCCCAGGTGTACCACCTACCATGGTCCTGTCGTGTATACCACTCCAAAGGACCCACTCAGACTCTGGCTGAAGTACGCCATCAGTAACTCGTCTTTTCCACCTGCCCCTCTCATTTTGTTGCAGAATCCCTCAGATGGGCAACCTGGTCACCATGCCCATGATACAGATCGAACTTAGGCATTTTGAACCCTGCTGGTAACGGGAACACACACAAATCCTTATAGGCCACATTGACTTGGCCACCCAATCCTTGCATGTTCCTGAAGGATTGCTCCAGGCTTTTTACTTTTCGAAACATCTCTTCCTGCTCCGGGCTTTTAAGGGGCTTTTCAGCTTCCGCCGGGAGCTCAAAGTGAAGGGTGTATGAATATGGCTCAGGAGCTTTAAAGGTAGGCTCAGGAGGATACTACTGGTTGTGGTGAGCCTGAAATAGTGGCTCACTGGAAGATCTTTGCAATGTGGCAGGTAGAGGAGCCACAAATATAGGGGTGATTGGTAGAGGAGGGTTTTGTTTGGGTGGTAGATCTTGTGGAGGGTAGGAGGTGGTGCCATAGCTTTGTTGGTAGAAAGGGAAGGCTGGAGATGAATTCACAGTAGGAGGCTCCTGAGACTGAGCCAAAGGTGGGATATAGGCTGGATTGCCGGGATAAACTGGCACCGGTTGCCCCTTAGCCCAGGCCTGATACATTTCGGCCATTTGTTGTTTCAATTTACGCATCTCCTCTTTCATTGCGTTGACATCTACCACATCCTCCTCTTTTGATGGGTCCACAATACTATTATCTGATTCCTGGCCCGTCATGTTCAGTTTGTCTTTTGATCGGGTGTTGTTGTATGGATGAGTTGCCAAAATGCCAATCAACTAACCACCTGCCTGGACATAATACATCAACAACAACTTGGTTAGTGGTTAGGGCATTAACATATTTGATAACCGCACGTTTGGGGGAATGAATTCACCTAAGTAGTTAACTGTTTCTATTATGCATTTGCTCGACTGCTTGCGCCATCCCGGCTTTTTCTCTATTTCCAACTGCAAATTTTCTCTATTTTTTTCTTTTTCCCTTCTTTCTCTCTCCTTTATTTGTTCTTGCCTTTGTTTTCTCTTTGTTCTTATTCTCTCATTCCCTCTTGTTTTGCATGTTTCTTTCATTTGGTTTCTTATTTTTCTCTTTTGTTTCTCTTTTCTCTCTTGTTTTCGCCTCTCTCTTTTCATTTTCTTTCTTGCTTTTCCTCTCTTTTCTTTTCTTATTTCTCCCTGTTTTTCCTCTGTTGTTTCCTTTTCATTTGGTTACGGTCGAATCCTATGGAGATTGCCTACGTATCATGACCCCGCGTGAATCATACCAAGCATAGTTCGTGCAGATAAACGTAAAATAATAAACCTTTTTTGGAATTTCAATTTTTCTTAAAACAAACTTGTTTACAAAGACTCAAAAACTAATAGACTTAAACAAGAAACTTTGATAAAAGACGGAATACAAACTCGAAAAACTACTAACTCACATAAAAAGAAAATACAGACTCTGAGACAAGCTGACAGACTTTAATGGAAAGGAAATACATACTCAAAAATCATGAATACATTAGCGCTTCAATTGCTCCTGGGACCCGCGGGGCATCTTTCGCCCTTATCGTGGGTCGACTAGCTAAATCCCCTTGGAGGTGGTGGAGGTCTTCCATTACCCGGCGAACAAAAAGCATCGCGGTGGCGAAAAACATAGACTTGGTCACATCCTCATAGATGCTGAACTTCATGGCTATGTAATGGGCGATTCTCCTGATTCTCTCTCTTATGACACCTTTCTCTTATAATAATCGCCCAATCTGCTCAGTTCTGGCTCCCAAAGTTTGTTCGGCTACCTGATTATGCTCTCGGAGCTGTTGCAAATCATTTTCTAGCTGTTCCATTGCTGCATAACACTGTTCCCTTTCAACCTTGAAGTGTTTTGCCTATCAAATTTTCTTATTTTCTGTGGCGATGACCTTTTTCTTTAGCCCTACGACTTCATTGTCGTATTCTTCTTTCAACTGCTTAACCAGATGAGCTCGTTCTGCCTCATTTTTAGCCATTTGTTTTCGAACCCTGACTTGTTCTCTTTCTGCTTTGTTCAGATAAAAACTATAGTCATTCACTTTCTACCTCAAATTATTTATTAGTTTTGCATCTTTGGCACTTCGGACAGGGTTTTCTGCCGCTATTTTCATTTTATGAATTTGGGCTCGAAGAGCCTCATTTTTTCTAGCTACTTTCTTCTTTTCACCTTCATATGCGGCGGCCTGCAAATCTTTATCAAATTGCAAATCCATGACGTGCTTCTTCAGTTTGCCTATTATAGCCCTGTACTTGTGTTCTTTAGCCAACCAGTCCCACTGCTCCTGTGACGCCCCGATGAATTCCTGGACATGGGGCCTCTTGGTTGGTCTCTCGAACTCAATTTCTCTCCTATACCAAGCAATGTATCCTGGCGAGACGTCACCCCTGGACCAATATCGTACACATGTATTGGCTGTTAAGTACTGACATTCGTTACAAATTTTGCGAACTACTGCTTCATGAAATTGACCGTCAAGCCCGATCTCAACTACTTGGCCGCTGAGATCCTCATCCTTCGGGAGTATTTGGCATCGTCCCAACTGCCTCAGAACTCGATACGGGGCATAGAGATGAATACTCCTAAGTCCCATCAATAAAAAATGGGGTCCGGTGGCTGGCATATATATGACTTCGTCCACAGATAACCACCCAAATTTCCACTCTATCTGGCATGTGGTGAAGGAACGAAGGCGTGTTACCCATTCTGCGACCCCCTCTGGTAAGCTAATCCCCTTAACCATTGTATAAAATTCCTCGATGCATGCCTTCTCGGATGACCTATAACTCATAAATTGGGGACGATGGCATAAGTGTTCGATTATCCACATCTGCAGCAGCACATTACAACCCTAAAAAAGTCCCCTACGGCTTTACAGACAGTAAGAGCGTGGAAGATCTCAGCTACTATCATGGGTGCGAGAGTGTTGTTGGCCTGAGTAAGCAAAGTACTAACAACCTAAGATACTCGGATGTCAATATTTCTGTCTTTTCTAGGAAACACCACAAGTCCTAAAATGGCCACCATGAACGCAACACGCCTATGTTACTCCCATTTAAGGCGGTTTCCCTTGCTACAAATTTTGTTTTCTGGTTTGTTAAACCCTCCTATATGACTATATCTATTGTATATAAATGGCAGCTTACAAAAGCCAGGTGCTAAGTCCAAGTTATGTACCACCCTGCTTATTTTCAAGGAATCCAGGAACTTGTGTACGGCTACAGTCCTTGGAGCAATCAAGTATTGGTGTCTCATAGGAACCTTGGGACCTTCGATGTATCCGGATATCTCTTCTAATGTTGGGGTAAGTCCAAAATCTGAGAAGTGGAATACATTGTGAGCCGGGTCCCAGCATGTGACCAAGGCCCTTATGATGTCTCCCCTGGGTATAATCTCCAACAGTCTAGGAAGGCCCCCTAAGTATTTCTTGACCTCGTCTTGCCCTTATCTACCTAAATCATTCCACCACAGCCGCAACTCTAAAGGGATTTTACTTATGATTGAGGAAGGTTTATTTTGGATTGTGCTCATCCTGCACATTTGTTAAAGTAATTAAGTAAAACAGTCATGATTTTATTATATTTGACTCCAAAATCAAAATTGACCCCCTTTTTTCATATTTTTAATTGTAAAACCAAAACCCAGCTTTACCGATACGGCCTTTCAGCCCTTCCAGAGGAAGATTTTAAGGTTGTGCCCGCTAACTGGCCAAAAAATTGGAAAAAGATCAAAGGTGGTTGTTTATGCAAAATCAGCCTTCCGGCGTCCCTTTCGGGAACATTCGGCTATTTTCGAAAAAAACGCATCACCTCACCTATTTACAATAAAAAACAATATTTTATTCACTTTTGGCTATTTTTGCAAAGAGAAGTTGGACCCGATGGGGGTTGCCTACGTATCTCACGCCCTGTGAGAATCAAACTAGCGTAGTTCGTCAAACAAACTATTTTTGAAAACAAGACTCTTTTTTCTTCATTTTCTTTGTCAAACAAAACACGACTCTTTTTTTATCTTTTTCATTGACAAATAAAGCAAACTATTTTAGAAAACAAGACCCTTTTCATTTTTCATTAGCAAATAAAACAAACCATTTTTGAAAACAACTTTTCCTTTTTCCTTTTCTTCCCTTTTTTTCATTTTTCTCAAAAATTCGGCAGAGTTTCGGCACTATTTGTACATTGATTTTTCAAAATAGGCGATTAACTCTCTTTACCCTCATACTGCTATTTCTCTTTTATTTTTTCAACTTTTCCCAAATATTCAAAAGCCGGTCAGCATGCGAGTCCGAAACAAATAAATGCACACGTAGCACGTAAGATGAATCAGGATGGTCTTTTTCATTTTTGGTACACCTGTCCTAGACAGGCCCAACCCCTGTGTTGAGCCTCCAAAGTCAAATGCACATGATGCAAACAAACGTTCCTAGTAGGGATCCGGCATGAGGCTAAGTTATTCTAGGTTCAAAACCTGAGTATTTGTTCTAGACTGTGTACCCTAGCGGACAACTCAAGTCGGGGAGGGGGCTACGTACTGGGGACCTGCAAGATCGTCCGGCTTAGTAACTTGTCCGAGCCTCTTTCTTACTTCAAGGTATGACACTAACAGAATAGGGAGTCTCAACCAGTGGGCACATCCCCAGAGATAAGAAGAGAAGGGTTTCGTAACAACTTTATATATACATTTCAGATAATATCAAAGCGGTGAAGCACTAAGCACATTTAGAATGAAACATGTGGGAAAATAAGATAAAGCCAAACATAACAGTTATTCTAAGTGCGAATTCTTAAACCCTGAACCGAAGTTCTGGGTTTGTGTCCCTAGCAGAGTCGCCAGAGCTGTCACACCTCCTTTTCCCTACACCCCATAAGGGTATAAAGGAGTTTTTCCAATTAAAGGACAATCGAAACGGGATTTATTATTAAAATTCAGAGTCGCCACTTGGTAGATTAATGGTGTCCCAAGTCCCCGGTTGAATCCCGAATTGAGGAAAATATTGACTCTGTTTAACAATCTGCGAACTAGAAATCCGAGTAAGGAATTCTGTTAACCCGGGAGAAGGTGTTAGGCATTCCCGGGTTCCGTGGTTCCAGCACGGTCGCTCAATTTTTATATCTGGCTTAGTTATCTGATTTTTAAACATGTTTTAACTTATGTGCTTTTAAACTTTAAACCTCTTTTATTATTATTATTATTTTTTAAAAGAGAATTGCAATGTCGTTAAAACATGTCTCGAACCGCGTCACATAAATGCACCCGTGGTTTCTGACACATTTCAACTTCGTTGGGATTTGGATTTGGGTCACATAAATGTGCACCCGAGCTTAGGAAGGCAATATTATTAAATGCCGGACCTAAAGCAACTAGCGTATTATTAACTTTGCGGGAAGCCATGAAATTCGCTAAATGGCGCGTCCCGAGGTCTAAATATTTTTTTATAGAAAACAATTAAGAGGGCCATGCTATTTGTGATTTTATTTGGCGCGGCACACCTCATTTATTTTAAAGTCCATGTTAAAAGAGAAAATATTATTTTCTATTGGGATTGTCTCTAAGAACTTAATTAATTACCATTACTAAATGAACATTACCAGAAGAAGCCCAGGAATCGTCGTTAGCAAAGTAGGCTCCGAAGCCAGCCCATGGAAAGGGAATTGTGTCAGCCTTGTTAACGTGAATTACTTAGCATTTGGGCCTGTGATTGACCCTCAGCATTTTGGGCTTGTGACTGGCCCCAACAATTATTTGGACAGATATACCTTGAGATCACAAATCTCAGGGTTATCTCGATGTCCAGTTCCAACGGGATTCTACTTCATGAACTGAACCCCCAAAAAACACAAAGAAGCATAGATCTAACGGATCATACCATACGAATTTGAATCAATAAGCTAATAAATATGGGATATTAGATGATCAATATGATATTTGTACATTGAACAACTGACTCTGCAACAAGCCAAACTCAGGGACCTATTGATATCCAAATGAAGCTAGATGATACATAAGATGTAACTACATGATTTTCGAATGAAACCATTAGACTGCTAAATTAGAATGAGTTATGATTTCCAGTTTAGTTACATTGCTTCAAATATACACTCATAACCAAGTATAACGACATTTTCCAAATCACAAACAGATGGTAGGTTATTACGATGATTTCGAATTTCAAACTAAAAGGCTAATAGACCCACTCATATTCACATGAAGTCCTGTTTCAATTACAATAACCTATATGCTGTGCAGAGTAATCTATATGCAAACAATAAACATCCATCTTTCAATTACAATGTGTCCAAAGGGGAAATGACAGAAATAACACTACAAATACAAAGAATTATGGAATGAAACAACAATTATAGTGCACAAACAGACACATAAATATAACAGATCTTCTAGTCCTCTTGTTTCTTCTTCAAATAAGCCTTCAAGCAGTACATATGGATTTTGAGAGGTATGTACCTGGAAATGTGTCGAAAATAAGAAAATGAAGGATCAGTAGTAGTAAGCAGCAGTCACAAACCAAAGTTTCAACCCAAAACAATGTCACAGTGTCACGACCCCAATCCCGGTCGTGATGGAGCCCAACACAATTGCTAGGCAAGCCCGACCAATTAACACTCACAACTCAATCACACCACCCATTACCAATTTATAGCATTAAATTACCATTTAATAAGTCTATTAACCAATAATCTAGATAGAGACAGTATGAATCACTGACTTAGCCAACCTCTCCCAAAGACCTGGGGTCATGAGTCTAGAGCCTCTAAGATAACAAAATAATACATCCTCAGTAATACTGATGTTATAAAATGCGGAAATAATAAAGGAATAAGGGAGGAGTCGAGTCATGCGAATGTCAGGCAGCTACCTCGACAACTCCTGAGAAACTCTGAAGCAGCAAATAGCTCAACTATGCTCCCGGGACACCTGAATCTGCACACGTGGTGCAGGGAGTAAAGTGAGTACTTCCAACTCAGTGGTAATAAGTGTAAATAATAACTGAGCGGTAAGAAATCACGTAAGAACACTCCATCATGCTATATAGTACAGTACAACCTTTTGAACAAAATAGTAAAACCATGAAAATCCTTTAGAAACATCTAACTCAGTTTAAAATCTCTTTTGAAAATATTCTTTTTCCAACATTAAGCATATGAATGCGATATCACGTAGTGCAAGTCCGTACACAAGTCAGCCCCGCGGGCACAACACTCTATTTACAAATAACACAAGGGTATCTGGTACACAGTGCAAGAAATAGCATGTATGTCAATGATATGAGAGTGCTAAATATCATGCCACATAGTACAAACAGGAGTCAATGCGTGAATGCAATGCAATGCACATGACCGCTGCGGCATACAACCCGATCCATTTGGGTACCCGCGCTCACTGTGGGGGTTCAGACTCCGGAGGGGCTCCTACAGCCCAAACGCACAATCATCGTAGCATTCGCTGCGGCGTGCAACCCGATCCACAATCAGTCCTGTTATATGCATGCAAGCCACACGGGCACAGTCAATTTATCATTTTCAGTTTCAGTTATTAAGAATTATAGCTTAAGTGTTTAAGACTTTAGAAATTTACTAATCATTTCGAG
>MU697191.1:73424-97208 GCA_026770625.1 Nicotiana glauca | reverse complement strand
CCATTTCCAATTTATAGCATTAAATTACCGTTTAATAAGTCTATTAACCAATAATCTAGATAGAGACAGTATGAATTACTGACTTAGCCAACCTCCCCCAAAGACCTAGGGTCATAAGTCTAGAGCCTCTAAGATAATAAAATAATACATCCTCAGTAATACTGATGTTCTAAAATGCGGAAATAATAAAGGAATAGGGGAGAATTCGAGTCCTGCGAACGTCAGGCAGCTACCTCGACAACTCCTGAGAAACTCTGAAGCAGCAAATAGCTCAACTATGCTCCCGGGACACCTGAATCTGCACACGTGGTGCAGGGAGTAAAGTGAGTACTTCCAACTCAATGGTAATAAATGTAAATAATAACTGAGCGGTAAGAAATCACGTAAGAACACTCCATCATGCTATATAGTACAGTACAACCTTTTGAAAAAAATAGTAAAACCATGAAAATCCTTTAGAAACATCTAACTCAGTTTAAAATCTCTTTTGAAAATAATCTTTTTCCAACATTAAGAATATGATTGCGATATCAGGTAGTGCAAGTCGGTACACAAGTCAGCCCCTCGGTCACAACACTCTATTTACAAATAACACCAGGGTATCTGATACACAGTGCAAGAAATAGCATGGATGTCAATGATATGAGAGTGCTAAATGTCATGCCACGTAGTACAAACAGGAATCAATGCATGAATGCAATGCAATGCACATGACCGTTGTGCCGTACAACCCGATCCATTTGGGTACCCACGCTCACTGTGGGGGTTCAGAATCTGGAGGGGCTCCTATAGCCCAAGCGCACTATCATCATAGCATTCGCTGCGGCGTGCAGCCCGATCCACAATCAGTCCAGTTATATGCATGCAAGCCACAAGGGCACAATCAATTTATCATTTTCAGTTCCAATTATTAGGAATTATAGCTTAAGTGTTTAAGACTTTAGAAATTTACTAATCATTTCGAGACAGTGTTTAACTCAGGACTGATATCATGAAAATATGCTAAGTATCACGGAAACAATGATAACAATCCCTAAGGGATCCTAATAATCAGCACAAAGCCCAAAACATAGCAATCAGCCCAAATCATGATAGCATCAAGTAGGTTTCAGTCAATCACGCAGTAAATCAACAACCGGGACGGACCAAGTCACAATCCCCAATGGTGCTCTACCCCACGCTCATACCTGGCGTGCAAGTCACCATAATACAGCACTATGATGTGCAAATCCGGGGTTTCAAACCTTCAGGATATCCTTTACAAGTATTACTCACCTCGAACCGGTGAAATCTCTAGCTCGAGTCGCCTTTGCCCCTCAATTCAGCCTCCACGCGCGTCGAATTTAACCAAAATCAGAGCGAATGCATTACAATATGCTAAGGGAACAATACCCAATCGAAAACAATCGAAAAATATCAAAAATCTTGAAACTAGCAAAACCTGAGCCCCGGGCCCACTTCTCGAAAAATTACGAAATTCATATTATCGGACTCCTCGTCTTGCAACGAGTCTACCCATATAGAATTCATCAAAATCGGAGTCCATTTGACCCCTCAAATTCCAAGTTTACACAATCTTAGGTTTCAAGCCCTAACCTCCATTTTTACCTCTTAAATCCTTGGATTTTCAGTGTTTAAATCCGTGTTTTTACACCATAACAACATTATTCAAGTCTATAAATTCATACCTGATGGAATCCCCTTCGAATCCTCTCCAAATCGCCCAAAATCGCCTCTTCCCAAAGTCTAAAATGTTTTTCTTATCTTCTGAAATTCGCGAACACTGTTTCATTAAAACCCTTCAGCAATTTTCGCTTCTGCGGTCCTGTAACCGCTTATGCAGGACCGCTTCTGCATCCATATGACCGCTTATGCGGTTTTCATTAAATCCTTGGCCTTCCGCTTTTGTGCCCAACCATCCGCTTCTGCGGATCTCACCATTCCGCTTCTGCTGCCTCATTTTTAGCCTATACGGACCCACTGAAGCGATACCCCGTTCGCTTTTGCGGAATTACCCCGGTCCCTCATGGACCGCTTCTGCGATCCCTTAGCCGCATCTGCGGAACCACTTCTGCGGCTCCTTTTCCACAGATGCGGAAATACCAGAAGCCAGGTGCACCAGACTTGCAACAAACATCAAGATTCTCCGTTTAACCACCCGAAATCACTCCGAGGCCCACGGGACCTCAACCAATAGCACAAACACACCCCAAGACCTTATTCAAACTTGTTCCAATCATCAAAACACTATCGTTATCATCAAAATCATCAAATTTTACCAAATCAAAGCCTAAATTCTTCAAGAACTTCCGAAATGCATTTTCGATCAAAACTCCAACTAAACGATGTCCGAATGACCTAAAAATTTGCAGACATATCCAAAATCACCTAACGAAGCTACTGCAACTCTCGAAATTCCATTCCGACCCTCGGATAAAAATCTCGCCTATCAACCGAAATTCGCCAAAATTCCAACTTCGCCAATTCAAGCCTAATTCTACACCGGACCTCCGAATTCAATTCCGATTGCACTCCTAAGTCACAAATCATCCCCCGAAGCTAATCAAATCACCAGAATTCACATCCGAGCCTTCTAACTATATAGTCAACTTCCGGTTGACTTTTCCAAAACAAGCTTCCTTCTAAGAGGCTAAGTGCCTCATTTCCAACTAAAACCAACTCAATTCTATCCGATTAATTCAAATACTGATATTGAAGCATAAAACAACATAATATGGGGAAAACGGAGGGGTAACTCACGTGACAATGGGCCGGGTCGTCACACACAGCAACCATGAGTGATTTGTAGATGAATAAACAGCAATAAACCACTGAAAATAGATCAAACTAAGCCCAAGCAAACTCGAAATTAACCCAGAATCCTTCTGAACTTGAACTAATGAAAACTATAAGCGCTCGAACTATTTCTGGACCTTCTATGAACTTGAGAGTTTGATCTAAAGCTTAAACTCAAATTTAATCTCAGAACACTTGAATGAAGTAGTATTTTTGGAGTTTTTGCTATATTGTTTTTGGTTTTTTTGAAGAACTAAGATCTAAGCTGAGTCTTCTAGCTCTAAAATTCAGATCTGGTTTTTGGATTTGAAATTCAAATTTTTCAGATTCTCCAAACTTGTAAATTAAGGCATTAGGGACTGCTTTATATAGGCAAAACTAAGGGCAGCCCTCAGATTTCTATTTTTCTTTTAGTCCCTCTTTTCTGACTTCTTTATCAATTTAGCACCTAAAATATTAAATTAAAGCTCTTGCTAGAAACTTCTAAGGTTTTTTATGCAATTATGAAAAAATTCCTTGAACTCTATTCCCTAAATTGCCCTTAGGCCAACTGTTGTTTACCCTTTAACTTTTTCTTTGAGACCTCCTAAGTTTATAATCACTCCATTCCCCCTTAAAGTTCTGAATGTCTACAAGTAGGACGAAACGGAAAAATGTTCTAGCCAATGCCCTCAAACAAATCGAACACACATAAAAATGCACAATGAGAGTACATCTAACAAGATATGAATCAAAATGGATCAAAAGAACCCTAGACACCCAAAATTCATGGTAGACAAACATCGACTAACAAATTAAAAACGAAAAACTATCCTAAGAATTAACTACAACAAAGCTACCAATTAAACTAACAGACTAATTTTTGCAAAAGAAATAAAACGACCCTAAATGAAGAACGGCAATTTCCAGAACACAAAATAACGAAAAAACAAACAAAATAGAAAAACAAAATCAAACTAGAAGGCTTACCAATTTTAAACTTCGAACAACGACTGACTTTCCCATTTCGACCACGGATGATATCAATCGACCATTGCTTGTCAAGAATAGTCAAATGATATCAGCTCATAGTGACACTGTGCCTAAGACTCGTGGAGAAAACAGAGAAGAAACGATGCCCGCTCAGGTTTCAGATTTTATATTCGAGACTCGAGAATTTTGTGGAACTTTTGAAGGGAAAGGAGTGTGGATTAGTGATGTGGGGGTAGAGGCGAGCCTAGGGTGTAAATTTTGTAGGGATTGGGGACGGTGCCGCCGTACACGGCGGAGGCGGCGGGTAGGGTTTCGTGGATTCGAGGGTTTTGTTTGGGATTTGGAAAAAACCAACTATGGATCCATGATGAGGAGAAGAAGATGATGCGATAGTGTAATTTTGGGGGCTATTGGTGCTTCTTCGCCGCCATGGGCGATTACCGGCGGCGGTTTGCGGCGGAAGACGGTGAGGTTGAGGGTTTGTGCGTATTAGGGGTTCTGAGAGACGAAAGATTGGGGGTAGGGGCTTATCCGACCATTTTATATCAAGAAACCTCGTTAGTTATCATCCGATGGATGAAGAAAATCAAGGGCTGTGATTAGATTTGAGGAAACGAGGTCGTTTTGATAGGGTGTGGAGGCTAGACCGGGTTGGCTATAATTGGGCTTGATTTTGGCTGAATTTTTGGGTCCCATTTTGGGCTGAAATGAATCTGGCCCAAATTCTGGTGTTTTATTAATAACAAGCTTTTCCTTTTAATTCTTTTCATTTGTTATTTTTTTTATATTTTTTATTTAGGTTTTTTCTGACTTTTGTTAAATGCCAAATTAAAATAAAGACCCAAATTGACTCTAAAATTATACTACTTAATTTACAAATACACTAATTCCTAATTTAAATGCAAACTAAGATAGATTAAAAGTATGAATGCAAAAGAACCATTTTTATTATTTTCTTTATTTTAAAGTAACTTAATTACTAATTAATTCTAAAATGTGAAATTAAACCCTAAATGCAAATGCCAAGTATTTTTTGTATTTTTCGTTAATTACAACGCACAAACAAAATGTAGACAATTAACATAAAATGCCAAAAAAATCCATAAAATTGTAAATATTAAAAGAAATTATTTTATTTTGAAAATATGAGAATAATTTATATAGGGCAAAAATCAAGTACTCACACTCACATATCAACCGGAATTCGCCAAAATACTAACTTTGCCAATTCAAGCCAAATCCTTCCACGGACTTCCAAAATGTATTTTGATCGCGCTTCTGAGTCATAAATCACCCAACGAAGCTGACCAAATCATAAAAATTCCGATCCGGCCTCATATACAAATAGGTCAACCCTTAGTCAAACCTTTCAAATTCAAAGCTTTCAACTGAAATTGTTCTTTCAAATTCATTCCAAATTTTCCTGAAAACCAAAACCAACGATCTACATTAGTCATTATACATAACACGGGGCAAGTCATGCCCGAGAACTGCCGATCAAGGTGCAAAAGCTCAAAACTACCGGTTGGGTCGTTACATCCTCCCCCAGTTAAACACACGTTCGTCCTCGAACGTACCCACATTTGTTCTCAAAGCCAACCAATCGCTGAATAACCCTACCATGCATATACCAGGGGGTGATCCCACGTCACCCTATCTCACATAGGTCCGACAACATAGCATAGCTAAAATTTCACAATCCATCCTAGTCCATAAACCATAGAACCACACTTTCACTTCTGAAATCATCAATACGATCAAAACCTCAAACCTATACTCTAAATAGTCCCGAAACAGCTGTAATAGCCCATGCCTGCAACCTCAGGTGCAATTATATGATATACCACATAACTCAAACACATGCAGTAATGACTTCCCTTCACAACAGCTGCCCACAACAACCCAATACCGATAGAAAACCTCTTATTAGCTAAAGTATCATTCCAACACTTTTATGTACTGCCAATGATAAATGAAACATGCAATAAACCATAACCATTTCTCAGATCAACCATTCATGAGGCCATTTCTCCTCTGGCAATTACCCTTGCAAATTTTTTTTTAAACCGAACCTCGATATTTACCCTTAAAACATGCTGGAATCAAATTCGCTTGTATTCATTAATGATCCCAACGATCTCTTCTGACCAAGCACACCACCCTAGTGACATGACACACAAATACGAGCCTAAGCCGCAACTTGCGTAATTACACGCACCAATAAGTAACAGTCCGAACATAATCAAATGATGAAAATGACTCAATTGAGAGAGCGGTATCTCAAGCTCACCAATACCACCACAACACAAGGCTAAGAACTCGTCTCGCATCATAGAAATAGAACACACGAATCTAACCCGCAAGGTCATATCTCCACATATCTTCGTTGCAATGCGCAATCCCATCAAACACTGCTCTAGATGAAACACCTCAAGCCACTATGCTCGAAGGCGACAACTACGCATCATTTGATGTCTGGAACCAAAGCACATCATCATACCCGGTGAGATAATAACATATACCACGCAACTCGAGAGGTCATAACCGATACTCCATTCACCGAGCAATACCCAATTACACTTCCCGCTCGACTTCCACTAAGAATCCCCAATAGAACCGCACCACATGTGCCCGTAACCAACAAATTATAATGTCTCACAAAATAGAAAAACAACTCATAGATCTCCCAGATCACTAACAAGCTCAATAACGATCGAATCAACCTATCCTTTAACAATACAATTCGGGGCCAACCAAGCCGACTCAAGCTAGAACACGTATCCACATTGGCCTGCCAACGAACTCATTATCAAGGAAGCTTGAAGATGCTCCTTCCACTACTACAACTCCTACCGAAGCCATACGATACGGTGCCTGATACCAAATCAATACTGAAATTCACAACCTCGCTCGGCGATATGCTCGGCCACAAGAAACGCATCCGAAAAGTCCCTCAACACCGGAACTGAATCAATGGCAGAAACCCTCTGCACTAACATCCATCACGAAGGCCCAATTAAGAAAATCAATCCTTCCCCATAGTTCGCTGGGTCTTTGAAATATAAAAATCCCCAATAAGACATAATCCGTCGAACATCGCCACTCAATCCATGGATTTTTCTGGCATAGACAACAGTGCCGCCATCTTGCAATAGTCCAGAATAACACAACATAGAACAACCAGTCTGAACTCCAATATCACATCTAAGTTCTATTATCCCATGTAACAAAAAGGTCCGCTCGGGTCTCCAAACCTTGACAGTCACTAAACAGTGCCGATGCACACGACCTACAACCACAACATAGTCTGAATATGAGAACTCCCGGTCTGCGAATCTATGTAGCACACAAATCACCATACCTGATTCCAAATTACACCATACGAATACATGCACACCTTTAATACCCAATCATTCCACGATGGATACTCGAATTTTTCTCTGTGCCACCAAGTAAGCCCAAACACCACCAGTTGATCCAACAAGAAAATGCCGCAATACTACCGAAGTATCATCAGTTTAATCACATTACCTTTTTCTGAGAAAAATCACTTCCAATTAGCAGTACCATTCACTTGATTATCTCTGGCAACCTGTTGCCCAAGAGTTTTTATTAACTTCCTTTTAGAACTGAACTGTAACCTAGCACACGCCAGTCTCGGTCCTCTACAACATACCGCATATACCATACCATCCAAGGATAATATGAAAATATTTATCTCCCTTCCGAGCCACAGATATCTACGAACTCAACTAGCAAGAACTTCCATTGATCCCATCTAGAAGAAAATCATTACACATCCCATGCCTCTCACATCCGTAGAAAATGCACTTCTCCAACCACGGTAGAAATCAACAAGACCTCCCCCAATTCCGTTTGCACAAATTAAACTGCCAGGACTGAATCCTTCTAACTAGACCAAACTAAGCAAGCCATCAAAACCCAATAGCATTGTTGCAAAATACCTGTAAGAACCCATTACCTCGAACACATACAAGGAATTAATCCTATCCTTACCATACCGATTCGGTCTACTATCAAGATACTCTATCCATCTAAGTTTCTTTCTGTTTCATCCTCAACTTGATATTTCCTCTAGCTGTAGCACCACAATTCCTCAACCTAGTCTCACTACACGAGAACCAAGCACAAGACCACTCTGTCTAAGATCCATAAGCCGGTGAATACTCTCTCAAATATTCCCAGAAATGCCACATTCCAGAATACTTTAGTCTGAAGAACTTCCTGCGAATCTAAATTCGTTATCTTTACTTTCTAGATACTGATACATAGAATCCCATAATTAATATAAAAATACCATAAGTCTTGACCTATTCCAATGAAAACACAGTCCCTAACCATATACATAACCTTAAGATACCCGATTATTTCCTGTAGAATCTTGAACACATTAGAACCATTCTCAAAAGTCATTCATTCTTATTCAAACTGCAAATTACCTGTAACGAACAGAACCACCCATGCCTCATTGTCACTCCGATATCGCAAAATGAAATCCTCCTCCCAATACAACCAAGCAACTTCCTGCTCTATGTGCCGAGCATTATTTACCAACAACACTCTAGACATTCCGTGATTCCCATAACCCATGAAGCATAATATAACCTTTGTCAAAATTTTCCTTTACTCTATCCATAGCTAATTCACTCGCATGGCCCAAACTGGAACCAACATAGCACCTAACCGTGCAATCAACTGCTCACACCTGACTCCCCCACTTGGCTCGAAGCCATAGCTCAAGATATGCTTAATAACTCAAAACACTTTTGCTCCATTGATGCCACAACACCACAGTGAGATTAAACTTAAATCATTTATAAGTTTGTGAAAGCACAAATCATCTAGTACTGTAAATCTTCTGAAATTCTTGCATTCATCCCCACAACAGCTAAGCCCACTCTTTTAGGCGATTGAAATTTCAAATTTCAACACGTACCCTTCAATTACATATGAGATCTTCTAACATACACATAAGGATCACACCACTTTAGCACACTCTGCGAGAGATAACCCACATGCTTCACCTCAATATAACGTTTCTGAATACCTTCGACCGTCATACACATTACACATCCACTTAGTCCTCCCGAGTCTGAACTCATACCGCAACATAAAATATACTTCACTCCCAACTAGGTGACACAAAAAGATTCTTCACGCGCCCATAACTCGGAGCTACACATCCAATCTCAATGGAAATCATATACTTAATACTTAATCTATAATCCCGCAACCTTCCCCGTCACTTCCAAGTCACAAAGATACATCTCGCAGCACTAACATACTCATCACAAGTTACCCAATCGTCACTCCCACTAATAGGGACAATACCAAACATATAAGTTCAGAAACACTTGTTCACACAATCAGCACCTCGGTGCTCAAGCCATAGGCAAAGATCCGACCTCAAGCCCTCCAGAGTGGCCCAACATCAAACTCACAGAGATCACATCTCACTCCTCGATTGGGGAATCACAAGCGAACAAGGCATATCTAATTATGAGCGCTCATGTGCGCATACGAACGCGTGGAAGAAATTTAAAGAGTTATATTTCAAGCTTAATCAAGGACGTAAGATTAGAATTCCAAGAATGTGAAGTTTTCCTAAAGGTTCTACGGCCTCTTGAGGATAAATACAGACGTCTCCGTACCGATACGCGAGACTCTACTAAACTTGCTCATGACTCGTTAGACCTAGTAACCTAAGCTCTGATACCAACTTGTCACGACCCAAAGTCGGACCCGGTCGTGATGGCACCTCTCGTGGGGACAAGGCCAACCAACTAAACCCAATTTATCCTTCTAAAATAGTTAAACATTTCACAAGCAGTTCAAATGCAATTTAATGAAAATAATTAGCGGAAGTACAACCCGACACCGCCCAAACCGGGGTGTCACAAGTCAAGAGCAACTATTAGAATATGAATACATCTACAATGTCTAAAATACACATAATAGGATAAGGAACAAAGAGGGAGAAAAGTGGTGCCGCGAACGCTGGCAGTCACCTCGCTAAACTCTGATAACTCTTCTTCCGATCATCCAAACCCGTTACCGGGTGAACAAATACCTGCATCTGCATGCGAGGTGCAAGGAGTAAAGCGAGTACTCCAACACAGTATGTAACAAGAGTAAATAATAACTATGTAGTAAGAAATCACGTAAAGCAAACCATCATGATGTATAGTAGCAGTGTAAAACCCTTTGAAAAAAAGTAGTGAAGCAGTGAAATCTTTAGAAATATCTTAGCTCAGTTTAAAACCTCTTTTGAAAATGACTTTTTCAACAGTTATGCAAATGAATGCAAAACAAGTAGTGCAGATAAGCACAGAAGTCCGCCCCTCGACCACTACACTCAATTAATATATAATGTCAGGCAATCCGATAGATATCACATGAAGTAGCACAAACAACAGGCAATGGCAGACAAATAAACTAAAGTAAACATACATAACAGTACTAGTATCGCTGCTGCGTGCATCCCGATCCATATATCGCTGCAGAGTGCAGCCTAATCCATTACCGTTGACTGCGCTCACTGGCGGTGTGCAAACTCCGGGAGGGCCCCCTTACGGCCCAAGCGCAATATCAAGCCATCTCGTGGCATCAAGTCTAGGCCTTCGGCCTTATATCAATATCAGTATAACACTACTGCGGTGTGCAGCCCGATCCAAAAGTATCCTCACACACAGACCCTCTGCCTTACTTAGTCAAAAATCACATAAGCCCCTCGGGAAATAGTAAAACATGCTACTCAGCCCAAAAATAGTATAGGAAAGATCATTTCAAGTGTTAAATGAAAATAAACTTGGCTGAGTTTTGAAAATAGTAGAAAATACATGACTGAGTTCAAGTATAGAATCGAAGCAGTGAGGAAATATCAACAACCATCCCCGAAGGGGTTCAAATAATTGGAACGAAGCCTAAATATGGCAATCAGACCAACTTATGATGATAACATGTAAACTCTTGTTAAATACACAGTAAAGTAATCAATCGGGACGGACCAAGTCACAATCCCCAACAGTGCTCTACCCCACACTCGCTACCCGGCGTGCAAGTCACCTCAATGTAGCACTACGATGTGCAAATCTGGGGTTTCAAACCCTCGAGATATTATTTACAATCATTACTCACCTCGAACTGGCGAAATCTCCAGCTCGCAATGCCTTTTCCCCTTAAATTGGCCTCCGCGTGCGTCGAATCTATTCAAAATCGGAGCGAATACATCACAATATGCTAATGCAACAAAGCCCAAGCCCTGGGCCCACTTCTTGAAACGCGGAATTTTCATATCAATAGGTTCCTTATCTCCTCACGAGTTCGTACATACCAAAAGTTCTCAAATCCGACCTCTAATGGTCCTTCAAATCCCTAATCAAATCTCAAAATCTCAAGCCCTAGTTCATCAATTTTAGGCTTAATTTCCATGAATTTCTAGGTGGATTTCAAAATATAATCGAGTTTTAAGACCAAGATTCTTACCTCAAGTCGTTCCCCCTTGAATCCCTCTTTCATTTCCTCCAAGAATCTCCAAAAACGAGCAGCCATGGGTGAAAATAGACCCACATTCGCGAACAAGATGATTTTAAAACATTTTGCCGAGGCAATATTTCTTCTATGCGATCGTGGGAGAACCTTCGCGATCGCGAAGCACAAAAATCAACTCCCAAAATTAACCCTATGCGAATGCAACAGGTCTCATGCGAACGCAATGCACATCAAAATTACACTATGCGATCGCGGACAACACTCCGCGTTCGCGATGAACAAATTCCAAACAATACCTTAGGCCCTTTTTACTATATGCGAATGCGGCCTTAACAATGCGTTTGCGAAGAAACATTTCACCCAACTATGTGATCGCATCCCAACTTGTGCGAACGCGAAGAACAAAAAGTGGACTGCCCCAAAAGCTTCTACGCGATCGCAATTGCACCTATGCGATTGCAATGAACAAAATATCTGTAACTGAAGCCTGCAATTTCTACTATCTTTTAAGGTACAAAATGATCCTATTGACCATTCGAAACTCACCAGAGGACTTCGGGACTTCAACCACGCATACCAACATAATCGATATGATCATTCAAAATCTTTCCAATCATCAAAACACCTCAAATAACATCAAATTACTCAAAACTCATTTAATTCAAGCCTAAGTTTTCTCAAAATTTCCGAAATACACTTACGACCAAAAACCCGACCAAAGGACGTCCAATAACCTGAAATTTTTCACACACATCCCAAATGACATAACGAAGTTATAGTAACTCTTGAAATTCAATTCCGACCCCGTGATCAAAATCTCACCTATCAACCGGAATTCGCCAAAATACTAACTTTGCTAATTCAAGCCAAATCCTTCCACGGACTTCCAAAATGCATTCCGATCACGCTCCTAAGTCATAAATCACCCAACGAAGCTGATCAAATCATAAAAATTCCGATCCGAGCTCATATAAAAATAGGTCAAACCTTGGTCAAACCTTTCAAATTCAAAGCTTTCAATTGAAACTATTCTTTCAAATTCATTCCAATTTTTCCTGAAAACCAAAACCAACGATCTACATTAGTCATAATACATAACACGGGGCAAGTCATGCCCGAGAACTAGCGATCAAGGTGCAAAAACTCAAAATTACCGGTTGGGTCGTTACAGGTATATTTCATATTTAACTAATAATATTTATAGTATAAAATATATGCATTTGTGTTTATATATCCCTTTTATTTAGAAAAAATTACTGGTATATAATACGGAATATATAATTACATGCTTATTTTTGAGCATATAGCTGGATTATTTATGTCAATAAATTTGGATATTAAAAGAATGATTTCATGTCACGACCCTAGTTCTTCCTCCTTGAACCTATTGTGACGGTACCTAGTCGCTACGACTAGGTAAGCCTAACTTCAAGAAAATGAACGAAAACATAAAAGCTATCAACTAATAAGTAAGTTTTAACGAAGAAATGAGATGTTGCTCGGCATATACAGAAAATCACTTCCGAACAGTACATAAACTCTCCCAAAACCCGGAATGTCATAAGTAACAAGCTAAAGAAAGACAGAGTACTCCCATACTCCAGAGTCTAATACAAGAAGTCTTTATCTTGAGGAAGAATAGATAGTGACTCCTAGGTCTGCGGATGCGACAAATATACCTAGAAGTCTGTACAGTCGTCGCACTTACTGGTAATGCAACTGATGTGAGGTAGCTGGATCTGCACACGGAAAATATGTGCAGGAAGAGGCATGAGTACACCACAACGGTAACTAGTAATGCCAAGCCTAACCTCGGTCGAGTAGTGACGAGATTAGGTTAGGGACCTACTGGTATTTATATAATAAAGTATAACAGAATGGAATATCATAGTAAGAAAAAAGACAGAAATTTAACAAGATTTTAAGGATAGAAGAACAACAGCACAAACGCAGAGATAACAACAAGAGATCTACCAGAATACTGTCCCGTAGTCTCAAATGCAAAGGTGCAGGGGGATCTACCTGAATACCGTTCGGTAGTCCCAAACGTAAACGTGCAGGGGGATCTACCGGGATACCGTCCCGTAGTTCCAAAGTAAATATGCAGGAGGATTAACCGGAATACCGTTCCGTAGTCTTGAAGTAAATATGTAGGGGGATCTACCGGAATATCGTTCCGTAGTCCCAAAGTAAATATGCAGCTCAACTAACAGAAATAGCAGTTACAACAAGAACCACGATTTAGGCTAAATTCGAGTCAAGGAAGAACACGAATTTTCACTAAACATGCTTCAAAGAGTTTAGGTAGGCAGTTAAGGCACGTAGGCACGCTTGTCCAAACTAAACAGGATAATTACATAGGCTAATGTAGCTCAATTTAAGGAAAAATTGATATTTTACTTTAATAAAAATAGAGTTTTGTTTCAACAAATAGCCCGTGTACGCACTCGTCACCTCACGTACACGACGCTAGTATATCAAACAGTACCAAATCCTAAGGGGAGTTCGCCCATATAAGGTTAGGCAAGCCGTTTACCTTACACCAAGCTTAAATTAACCCGAAATCACACTCTTGACACGAGTATCCAACTCCGAGCGGCCCAAATCTAATCAAATCAATTACATAAGGTAAATATAGCTACAAACAACTAATTTAGCTAATTAATTGAAAGCTAAGGCAAGAAAATAGGAAAACACCCAAAAATTTTCCACGGGCCCATGAATCGAAATCGGGTAAAAGTCATAAGTTACGAACACCCATTCACTCACGAGTCCAACAATACAAGTTTCATTCAAATCCGACTTTGAATCGACATTCCTATCCCAAAAATTAATTTTATGAAGTTCCTACAATTTTCCTCAATTTAACACCTCAAAGTACGTATCAGATGATGAAATTATTGATATATTCATCTATATTAACCAAATCAGAATTAGAATAACTTACTACGATGAATTTCTTGAAAAACCCACAAAAATTCATCACAAACCGAGCCCCCTAGGTCAAAAATGTGAAATAATGCTCTAAACCTCGTTTATATAATTCACACTCTAATCTCCACTATGCGGTCCACGAAATTCCAAGCGCGGTCGTGAAAAAATGGTGCGGTTGCACAACGAGGATTTAGTATTTTTGCCATAAATTTCTCTACATATGTCTAACTGATGATTTCATTATCTTTCAGGAAACTACACACGATGGGCAACTTTTCGTTTTTGAATCATCTAAAATACCCTGTAGATCAAAAGATATAGGCTTCCGAAGTCGGACCAGCAAATTTGCAGAACTTCCTTGGAGCTCGGTCTCGGCAAAAATTATGCGGTCCGCGTCCTCTCTTCCACGGTCTGCGAAATTTTGCTGTGGTCCGCATTTTCAAGGCAGCTAAACAATATCAGAGTTCCAGGAATTATCAGACTCGCTCAATACTCACCCGAAACACACTTGAGGCCTCCTAAACCTCAACCAACGGCAACAATGAGTTATATATAAATATACAAACTTCGTCGAACTCTCAGAACTCTCAAAACAATATCAAAATACCAAATTAACCTTGGATTCATGCGTAAGAACAAACTTCCAAGTTCCGCAAACGATGTTGAAACCTACCAAACCTCGTCTGAATAACCTCAAATTTTGCACTCACATCACAAATGACACTGCGAACCTACTCTAACTCTAGGAATTCCATTCCGACTCAGATATCAGATTTTCCACTGTCGACCGAAAATTAGTAATTTTCGAATTTTTCCAATTCAAGCCTAATTCTATCACGGACCTCTAATTTACATTCCACATACGTTTTTAAGTCCAAAATCATCTAACCGAGCTAACCGAACCATAAAAATCCAAATCCGAGATTGTTTACTCATAAATCAATATCCGCTTGACTTTTCCAACTTGAACTTTTAAATAAGAGACTAAGTGTCTCATCCCCACTCCGAATCTCAAAAGGAACTATCCGCCGGAAATAACAGTAGCAGAAAAATACACGGGGAAATAAGTTAATAGGGGATTGGGGTGTTAATTCTCAAAATGACCAGCGGGGTCGTCACATCCTCCACTTCTTAAAGCATTCATTCGTCCTTGAACGAGCATAGAGACATACCTGAAGTGGTGAAAAGATGAGGATAACGGCTACACATATCATGCTCAGTCTCTCAAGTCGCATCTTCGGCTAACCCCACCACTGAACCTTTACTGAGACAATGTTCTTTGACATCAAGTTTCGAACCTTCTTGTCCAATATAGCCTCTAGCTCCTCAACATAATATAGATCCTAGTCCAACTGGACTGAGCTGAAATCCTACATGTGCGACAGATCACTGTGATACCTTGGGAGCATCAAAACATGAAATACCAAATGAACTCCAGCCAAGCTGGGGAAGGGTGGGGGGTAAGGCAAGATCATAAGCAACCTCCCCAACACGCCGCAACATCTCAATGGGGCCAATAAACCTTGGGCTCAACTTGCCACCCTTTCCAAATCTCATAACGCCCTTCAGAGGCAAAACCCGAAGCAAGACCCTCTCTCCAACCATAAATGAAACATCACAAACCTTTCGTTCTGCATAACTCTTCCGTCTGGACAGGGTTGTGCAAAGTTTTTCTTGAATAACCTTAACCTTCTCCAAAGCATTCTGAACCAAGTTTGTGTCCTATAATCTAGCCTCGCCCGTATCGAACCAACCCACCAGGGACCTACACCTCCTACCATACGGAGCCTCATACGGTGCTATCTAAATGCTGGACTGATAATTGTTGTTGTAGGAAAACTCCGTAAGTGGCAAGAACTGATCCCAATAAACCCCAAACTCCATCACACATTCATGGAGCATATCCTCAAGAATCTCAATAGTGCGCTCGAACTGTCCATCAGTCTGGGGGTGAAATGTTTTGCACAACTCTACTCGAGTACCCATCTTATGGTGGACTGCTCTCCAGCACCGAGATGTAAACTGAGTACCTCTATCTGAAATGATGGAAACTGGAATACCATGCAGGCAAACAATCTCTTATATATAAATCTCAGCTAACCGCTCTGAAGAATAGGTAATACACATAGGAATGAAGTGGACGGACTTGGTCAGCCGATCCACAATCACGCAAATAACATCGAACTTACTCAAAGTCCTTAGGAGTCCAACTACGAAATCCATGGTGATCCGCTGCCATTTCCACTCCAGAGTCTCTATTTGCCGAAACAAGACACCCAGTCTCTGATGCTCATATTTCACATGTTGACAATTAAGGCACCGAGCTACAAACCCAACTATATCTTTCTTAATCCTCCTCCACCAATAGTACTGCATTAAATCTTGGTACATATATGCGGAACCCGCTTGGATGGAATATTGCAAACTGTGGGCCTCCTCTATAATCAACTCTCGAAGTCCATAAACATTGGGCACACGTATTCGGGCCTGCATCCTCAGTACCCCCTTCATCACCAATAGTCACAACTCTGATATCATAATGCCGAACCTTTTCCTTAAGGATAAGAAAATGAGGATAATCATACTGGCGTTCTCTGATACGATCAAACAATGAAGACCGAGAAACCACACAAGTTAGGACCCAACTAGGTTCTGAAATATCCAATCTCACAAAGTGGCTGACTAAGGCCTGAACATGCATCGCCATGGGTCTCTATACTGCTGGTAGATAAGCCAAACTCTGCAAACCCTCCGTCGGTGACTCAAGGCATCGATCACCACATTGGCCTTCCCCGGGTGGTACAAAATAGTGATATCATAATCCTTAAGCATCTTTAACCACCTCCTCTGATGCAAATTAAGAACATTTCACCTGAAAAGATGCTATAAAGTCCGGTGATCAGTGTAGCTCTCACAAGGGACACCGTAAAAATAGTGCCTCCAAATCTTCAAGGCATAAATAATAGCATCTAACACAAGGTCATGTTCATGATAGTTCTTTTCATGCACCTTCAACTGTCGGGATGCGTAGGCAATGACCCTACGGCCTGCGTCAACATCGCGCAGAGGCAACCTTGTGACGCATCACAATAGACTATATAGTACCCCTAACCTGTAGGCAATATAAATACCGGTGTTGTAGTCAAAGTTGTCTTGAGCTTCAGAAAGCTTTCCTTGCACTCTTCCATCCACTTAAACGGAACACCCTTCTGTGTTAGCCTGCTTATAGGTGCTGCAATAGATGAGAATCCCTCAACAAATTGACGGTAAGAACCCGTCAAACAAATAAAACTACTTCCTATTTCTTAGGATCCACCTTGATCCATTTACTCGACACTACGTGACCCACGAATGCCAGGGAATCCAACCAAAACTCACATTTTGAGAACTTCGCATATAATTTATTTTCTCTCAAGGTCTGAAGCACTGTCCTCATGTGCTTCTTATGATCTTCCCGACTTTGGCAGTGCACCAGAATGCCATCAATAAAGACAATGACGAACGAGTCAAGATATGGTCAGAATACACTGTGAGTCAAATGCATAAATTTTGGTGGGGTGTTGGTCAGCCCAAATGACATAACAAGGAACTCGTATTGACCATACCGAGTCCTGAAAGCAGTCTTCTAGATATCTGGCTTCTGAATCTTCAACTGACGATTAGCTGAACGCAAATGAATGCTGGAAAATAATGAAGCATAATATAACAAATCAAAAAAGTCATTAATAGGAGGCAAAAGATATTGGTTCTTCACTATAACTTTGTTCAACTGGCGATAATCAATGCACATATGCATGGAACCATCCTTTTCTTCACAAATAAGACAGGAGCACCCCAAGGTGACACATTGGACTGAATAAAGCGTGTATCAAGAAATTCCTGTAACTGTTTCTTCAACTCCTGTAACTCATGATAAGTCGTATGATTAGGAGGAATAGAGATGGGTTGAGTGCCCGACAACAAATAAATTCAAAGATTAATATCGCTTTCGGGCGGCATGCCTAGAAGACCACCTGGAAACACATCAGGGAAATCCCACACTACTGAGATTGAATCAACTGTATGTGTATCAATACTAACATCTCTCACATAAGCTAGATACACGTCACACCCCTTCTTAACCATTCTCTAAGATTTAAGAAATGAGATAACTCTACTGGGAGTGTAATTAAAAGTACTCCTCTACTCAAATCGCGGTAAACCTGCCATAGCCAGCGTCACGGTCTTGGCGTGACAATCAAGAATAGCATAATGGGGCGACCATCAGTCGTCCATGACTAAGATAATATCAAAATCCACCATGCTGAGTAATAATAAATCAACTTTGGTCTCAAAACCACTAACACCAATCAATCAAGACCGATAAACGTGATCTACAACAAGAGAATATCCCATAGGAGTAGACATAGAAATAGAGGAACTCAAAGAATCCCAAGATACGCCCAAATGTAGGGCAAAATAAGAGGACATATAGGAATAAGTAGAGTCTGGATCGAATAGAATCGATGCATCTCTATGACAAACCAGAACAATACCTGTAATGACAGAATTGGAAGCAACAACCTGTGTGCATATTATCTAGCCTGGCCTCCCCCTTTAGGGCGTCCTCTACCTCCCCGAGCTCTACCTCTAGCTGGCTGAGCAGGAGTGGCAGTTGGTGTTGTAATCATAGCCTGGGAACCTTGTGGAGAACTCTTTGGATGAGAAGTATGTGGAGGTGCATCCCTCCCATTCTAGGGTAGATCCTCACCACATATAGAGTGTCTCCACACTCAAAACAACCTCGTTGCTGACGTGGCTGTGGGAACGGTATGGTACTGGTATTCTGAAACCCCTGAATAGCTAAAACACTGTACGAAGCTTGAAATGCAAACTGAATTGGATTAACCACAAAACCTCTACCATGCCATACCTTGCCTCCAAAATAAGGACCAGTGGACCCTTCGATCAACGAGGTCTACTCGCCTCTTTGTACTCTCTCTACTGACCTCATCTGTCCTCTCTCTCCTGGATCCATTTGCCCTCTACTCGGTGAGCGATCCTTACCACCTGCTGAAATGGGACCACAGGCTGCGTCGCCATGACACATGGAACCTAACCAATGTGAACTCGCTACTCTAGAGTGGGGGCGGTGGGAGTCTAGATCCCTCCCCAAATCTGTGAAGTAGTTGGTACAACCAGAATCAACTCTGCCTGAACCAATGTACCAAACATGCTAAAGAACTATGCTAAGTTCTCCTAAAGTGATGGAGTTATAGTAGTAGGCGTCTTAGGTGCATGCACTCCGACTAGAGCTACTGGTGGCTCCCCTATGGAAGCTCACTCGGGTGTCCTGGAACCACCACATGTGCGTCCTGCGACTCTACCTCGGCCTCGGCCTCTAGCGGCTCTAATACGGGGCGCGAGTGCCTAGTAATCTCCGGCTGCACGTGTCCTCACCATCTTGATAGAAAAGAAGACACAAGTAAGAATTTCGAAGTCAATTATTTCACATGACAACGAATAAAGTGGAGTGAAATTTTCCTAACAGTTCCATAGCCTCCTGAAGATAAGTACAAACATCTCTGTACCGACCCGTGAGACTTTAATAAACCGGCTTGTGACTCACGACTCCTATAAACCTAAAGATCTGATACCAACTTGTCACGATACCAGTTCTTCCTCCGTGAACGTGTCCTAACGGCACCTAGTCCCTACGACTAGGTAAACCTAACTTGCGGAAAAAAGGAACGAAAACATAAAAACTATCAACTATTAAGTAAATTGCAACGAAGAAATGAGATACCGCTCGGCATATAGAAAATATCACTTCCGAAAAGTACATAAACTCTCCCAAAACCCGGAATGTCATAAGTCACAAGTTAAAGAAAGATACAGCACTACCATACTCCAGAGTCTAATACAAGAAGAAAATACAAAAAGTCTTTAACTTGAGGAAGAATAGATAGGGACTCCTATGTCCGCAGACGCGTCAGATATACCTCGACGTCTCTACAGTCGTCTCGCCTCACTAGTAATGCAACTTATGTGAGGTACCCGGATCTGCGCATGAAAAATATGTTCATGAAAGGGCATGAGTGCACCACAGCGGTACCTAGTAAGTGCCAATACTAACATCGGTCGAGTAGTGACGAGATCAGGTCAGGTCCCTACTGGTATATATATATATAATATATTATAACATAATCGAATATTTTAGTAAGAATAAATATGGAAATTTAACAAGAATGTAAGATTAGAAGAACAACAGATCAAACGTAGAGATAACAATAGGAGATCTACCGGGATACCATCTGTAGTCCCAAACGTAAAGGTGTAGGGGATCTAACGGAATACTGTTCCGTAGTTCCAAATGTTAATGTGCCGGGGGATCTACTGGGATATCGTCCTGTAGTCCCAATGTAAATATGCTGGGGGATCTACTGGAATACCGTTCCGTAGTCCCAAAGTAAATATGCAGGGGGATCTACTAGAATACCGTTGCGTCCCAAAGTAAATATGCAGCTCAACAGAAAGAAATAACATTTAAAACAAGAACAACGATTTAGGCTAAATCCGATTCAACAAAGAACAAGAAATTTCATCAAACATGCTACAATGAGTTCATATAAAAACTTAAGGCAGTTAAGGCACATAGACATGCTTTTCATAACTATATAGGATAATTACATACGCACTAGTCATCTCACGTACACCACGCTCATATATCAAATAGTACCAAATCCTAAGGAGAGTTCCCCCACACAAGGTTAGGCAAGCCATTTACCTCGCACCAAGCTTAAATAAATCCAAAATTATGCTCTTTCCACGGGTATCCAACTCCGAGTAGCCCAAATCTAATCAAATCAATTACATTACGTAAATTTAGATACAAACAACTACTTTAGTTAATGAATTCAAAGCTAAGGATAGAAAATAGGAAAACGCCAAAAATTCCTCCGCGGGCGCATGACTCGAAACCGGGTAAAAGTCATAAATTACGAACATCCATTGACTCACGAGTCCAACCACACAAGTTTCACTCAAATCCGACTTCGAACCGACATTCACATTCAGAAAATTCATTTTATAAAGTTCTTACAATTTTCTCCAAATTTCCACTTCAAAGTACTAATCAGACGATGAAATCATTGATATATTCATGTATATTAACCAAATCCGAGTTAGAATCACTTATCCCAAACCGATCTCTCTAGGTCCAAAATGTGAAATAATGCCCTAAACCCCGTTTATATAGTGCACCCTCTTATCTCCAATATGCGGTCTGCGAAATTCCAAGTGCAGCCGCGCCTCCCGGCTCCTGCGGTCGCGAAAAAATGGTGCGGCCGCACTTTTTGTCGATGCATTGCCAGGATTTAGTATTTTGGCCATAACTTTCTCTACAGATATCCAAATAATGATTTTCTTACCTTTATGCAAACTAGACACAAAGGACTAAAGCTGCTGTTTTTGAATCATCTTAAAATTTCTTGTAGATCAAATATATAGGCTTCCAAAGTCGGACATCAGAGTTTTGGGAATGTCCAGACTCGCTTGAAACACACCCGAAACACACCCGGAACATGAACCAAAGGCACCAACAAGGTATATATTAAAATATGAACTTGTTCGAACCCTTGGAACTCTCAAAACAACATCTAAATACCAAACTAACATCGGATTCAAGCCTAAGAACTTCTAAATTTCCAAGTTTCGCAAATGACGCCAAAATCTACCAAACTTCATCCAAATAACCTCAAATTTTGCACACACTTCACAAATGACAATACAAACATACTCCAACTCTCGAAATTCCATTACGACTCCGATATCAAATTTTTCCACTACCGACCGGAAATCACCAAATTTCCAATTTCACCAATTGAAGACTAATTCTACAACAAACTTTCAATTTACATTCCGGACACGATCCTAAGTCCAAAATTGCCTAACTAAGCTAACTGAACAATAAAAATCCTAATCCGAGATAGTTTACTAATAAGTCAACATCCGATTAACTTTTCCAACTTAAAATTTTAAATAAAAGACTAAGTGTCTCATTCCACTCCGAAACTCAAAACGAACTATAGCGGTAAATCACAATAGCAGAAAAAGATACGGGAGAAGCTGTTAATAGGAAATCAGGGCGTTAATTCTCAAAACGACCGACCAGGTCGTCACATTTCAGGAAAAAGATCCAGTCAAGTGCTATTGAGGTACTATTGCCTCAAGTAATATTCAATGACCTTTTAGATTTGTACCATGTGGACTATAAAATAATTAATGGTTGAGATCCATTTATGTTTTATACCTATAAGAAATGAAAATTGACAAAAAATTATAATAATAAAACCCGTTAAAAACCAACTCACATATCTTGCTCATTTTTGTAATCACTATAATCACTTTTCTTATTTTTGTAATCACTATAATAACTCTCCTTCCAATCCCATGAATACTGTTGCTATATTTCGCTCATGAATGTCGATAGATATGGATTGGTTTTAGAATATTGGCTGGTTTTGGGGATATAGATGCCCGTATTTGAGGGAAAATATAGAATAGTAATAGTTTAATTATGAGTGAGAATGGGGATTATATTGATAAGAATCAAAATTGATTCCTTAATTTGATGGTCATTAACGATGACCACCCAATATAAGTTACTAGTCTTACACGTAGAGTTTAAGAGTATAGTGAGAAAGGAGATGATTTACATACTATCTCATATTAGGTGGCGGAGTTAAAGAGCTCTAACCAAGTAACATTTCAAGAAAAGATACCGGAGAAGAGATTTAGTGGGAGATGCAAGGAAATGTCAAGTTGCCTCAAAGAAGTTGCAACGGAAGCACTAAACTAGAACCTCGGCCACATAAATTTTGGTAGTGTAATAAAGAGGTATAAAGAGTTATTAAAGCTAAAAGAGAATGTTATAGGAAAAGGCCAAAAGCAGAAAACAGGAAAACTTTTGAAGAATACATTAGAACTATGAAGGAAGATAAGAATGCTGTTAGCAAAACCCGATAGGAAGCTCTAGATGACTTATACCGAAAGCTAGAGACAAGAGAAGGGGAGAAGAAAATATGTGAACTAGCACGATTAAGAGAAAAGAGAGGTAAGAGTTTAAACCAGGTGAAAGATAAGTTCTATAGAACATCTATAAGACCGCCTAGTATTGAATATTATGGTGCTAAAGTTCAACATATTGAAGATGAGTGTTGCCCAAATACCATGGCTAAGATTGATTCCCGGTCACACAAGATTAGATAAGATTAAAAATAACCACATTTACCAACAAGTGCAAGTAGTACATATTGAGAATAAAATTAGAGAATGTAGCTTGAGATAGTTGTGTCATGTCCTGCATCGACCAACAAAGGCACTGGTCCACAGGTATGAAACTATGACGGAGGAAGGTATTAAAAGGGTTCAGAATAGACCTATAATCACACGAAAGAAAGTTTTCTCGAAAGACTTATGAATCTTTGAAATCAGTGCAAACTTAGCTAAAGATAAGGTACAATTGAAAAGAAAAATTCATATATATATATATATATATATATATATATATATATATATATATATAAAAAA